>JAULBP010134729.1:0-28090 GCA_032355345.1 Lepetodrilus pustulosus | reverse complement strand
AGCCTTGCCCTGTCCCCAGGTTAACGGTTAATACATGACCTTCACTTTTCTGTTGCAGAAACTCAAGCGCCTTGACGTGCCCTTTAGCAAGATCCACCACATGAATATAATCACGCACACCGGTACCATCGTTTGTATCATAATCATCACCAAAGACTCGTAATTTATCCAGCTTACCCACGGCAACCTGGGAGACATAAGGCATCAGATTATTAGGAATATCGTTAGGATCCTCGCCAATCTGCCCACAAGGATGCGCACCCACTGGGTTAAAATATCGTAACAAACCGATCTTCCAACTCTCGTCCGAAACAAATAGGTCTCGTAGAATTTCTTCAATAATCAGCTTGGAACGGCCATAGGGATTCGTCGCTGAAAGCGGGAAGTGCTCTTTAATTGGCAAACTAGCAGGATCACCGTAAACCGTAGCAGAAGAGCTGAACACTAAAATTTTCACCTCATGTGCCGCCATCACTTCGGCCAGAATAATCATGCCTGAAACATTATTATCGTAATACGCTAAAGGTTTTTCAACCGACTCACCGACCGCCTTAAGACCCGCAAAATTAATCACCGCATCGATTTGATGTCCGGAAAAAATAGCATGCAACGCGCCGCGATCACGAACGTCCGCCTTATAAAACTGCAGGGACTTTCCTGAAATTGCCTCGACTCTTCGCACGGCTTCTGGACTACTGTTATCCAAATTATCCACTACCACCACTTCATGGCCAGCCGCTAACAACTCGACGCAGGTATGCGAACCAATATAACCGGCTCCGCCGGCAACCAGAATTTTCATAGTGTTCCCTTAAATAAGGTGGTTAGTAAAAGGAATAAAAGTCATATAGTTCTCCTGAGTCTAACGCAGTGAATAAGCTAGACTCAGGGCATAGATCACTAATGAACGTTTTTTCTAGCACTTCGCTCGACGCTTCTAGGAACTTCCGTAGCAACATCTTCCACAGTCTTAAGCGCAGGAGGACGCTTACGAAATGGAATAAACGGTTTACTCCGTTTGGAAGCATGAGCAACCCCCATAACTAGACGCCTCAAACGATCAACATCAAATGCGGAAGCCGCTGTGCGTATCTCCTCCAACAAAGCCTGAATCTCCAACCAAGGCTTCATTTCCTCTTCCGCACGCATAATTTTTGTATGTATGGTGCCAATTGGATTATTACCAATCAGCAATTCTTCGTAAAGCTTTTCCCCCGGACGCAAACCTTTGAACTCAATTCGAACGTCGCCATCAGGATGATCTTCATCCAACACATCCAGACCACTTAATCGAATCATTTGCCGCGCCAAATCGAGAATTTTTACAGGTTCACCCATATCAAGGACAAAAACGTCCCCTCCTTTCGCCAAAGCACCAGCTTGCAATACTAACTGCGCTGACTCTGGGATTGACATGAAATAACGGGTGACATTGGGGTGGGTCACCGTTACCGGGCCACCGTTACGGATTTGTTCTCGAAAAAGTGGAATAACAGAGCCTGAGGAGTCCAGTACATTACCAAAACGAACCATGCAAAAGACGGGTAACGGTGATGCATCATTTGGCAATTTTGATTGCATATGCTCATGCAACCCCTGCAAAATAAGCTCAGCAAGCCGCTTGCTCGCTCCCATGATATTGGTAGGACGCACCGCTTTATCCGTCGAAATAAGAACAAACGTTTCGACACCGTACTCCATTGATGCTTCAGCAACACTCAGCGTACCGAACACATTATTCGTCACACCTTCGGACTCGTTACTTTCCATCAGCGGCACATGTTTGTATGCGGCTGCATGATAAACCGTTTGAACTTTATATTTGCTAAGAAGATGCTCGATTAAATGGCCATTCAACACCGATCCCAGCACAGGGATGACCGGTATATCGGGATCCAACTGCCTATCACGCATTTGGCGATCAATCTGATACAGTGCATGTTCGCAACTATCGAGCAAAATCAATCGCTTGGGATTCAATCGAATTAACTGACGACAAAGTTCCGAACCAATAGACCCACCAGCCCCAGTCACCAAAACAGACTTCCCGCGTATATTCTTATTAAGCAAATCGGTATCAGGCGGCACCGAATCACGCCCCAATAGATCCTCCACTTCAACTTCACGTAAATCCCTGACGCTGATTTTCCCCTGCGCAATTTCACTCACCGAAGGCAATACCCGCGCATGCACATGATACTTTTGAAGTCTGCCAATTATCTCGCCACGTCGCGCACGACTGGCGGAGGGTAAAGCCAGCAAAATTTCTCGGATATCATACCGTTCGATCACCTCACCCAGCCGATTCATGGGGAATACGTTCAACCCAGCCACTTCCCGATTATGCATACGCGCATCATCATCGATAAAGCCCATAGGAAAGAGTTCTTCCGTATGCCACAACGCTTTGACAAGCTGCACACCCGCTTCACCGGCTCCATAAACAAGGACATTGTTGCCTTTAAAACGACTACGAACCGGTCGCCAGATCAGTTCTCTAACAAGCAAACGGCTCGCTACAATCAATAACGTCGCGAGAACCCAGTAATTCAATACCACCGAAAGAGGAATAGAGGGGCCGCCGAATAGCCCAACGCCCCAGACGACAACAGCCCAAGCAAGCGTGGCAATGGCAACTGCCTTAACAACCGCCAACAGCGCCTGCTCACCCATATAACGTATAACCGCACGATAAAGCCCCAAGTGAGCAAAGACAGGTACCGCTAACAACGGAGCAACAACAAACAGCCAGAGTTGCTCTCTCAAAAGTGGAGAAAAATCGCCAAACCACATTGAATTAGCCGCCCACAGAGAAAACCACAGCAGCCCAATATCCAAACTGGCGACGAGCATACGCTTATGCGATTTAGAGAGTAAGGTGGGTTTTTCCAAGGATTGATGCATATATTTTTTTGTGGGGTCGGTGAGCTAGATTTTAACTATATCCACTAGATTGTTGATTTTAGGGTTTTTCATGCTGAATTTCCATGATTTAATACACGCCTAACGTAACACTTCGTATAAAGTTTGCATAAACTTGACAGTCGTCAAGCAGCATATCAATCTCAGCTATACGGTCATTGTCATGCGAACAGCGAAAAACGCACACATTAACATGAGAGCAGTTTCTAACAATAACGTTCGATTCTGCCTAAAACCTGATTTGACCAATCGTTGGTAGGCATGGGATTGATGTGCCTGAAATATTTTCTTTCTTTTCAAGACCCTACTAACCAAGGTTACCGTCGCATCCACCCAAAATGGCGAGAAAATCAGTAACGGCACCCACCAAGGGTATAACATCAGAACCAGCCCCCACAATGAAAACCCCGCAACCCAAAACCCCAGCAAAGTTGAACCTACGTCTCCCATAAACATCTTTGCAGGATGAAGGTTAAACGGCAAAAATCCAGCACAGGCTGCCGCTATTATCAAAACCATGGAGGCATACATCATCTCCCCTCCGTGCCAACCAAACCAAGCCAGGCAGCCAAAACCAATGATCGCCATAACCGCTGCCAATCCGTCCATGCCATCCATAAAATTATAGAGATTGACCGACCAAACAATGGCCAGCACTAATGCCAAGGACAATAGCAATATCTTCCACAGAGGAAGAGGATCGATGGTACCCGGCAACTGATAATACAATGCAGCCAACAAACAGCTTGCGGCAAATACTTGAATCACGAGACGATAAAAAGGAGGAACACTTTTACGATCATCCCATAAAGCGATAATGACGAGCAGCACGCTGCCCGTCACAGCTAGCCTCACGCTCCAATCCACGAATGAAACCCCCAGCGCCAACGCACCTACCATCACGCCAAGAAGGATTCCAATGCCGCCACCACGAGGTACCGGCGCTATATGCATTGACCGATGGTTTGGAATATCAAGAGGAATAAGGCGTGTTCCAAGCCTAAGCACCAACAGACAACTTACGAACGAAACAGCAAATACCACCAAAACCTGCAAAAATATCAAAATACCGTACCTTTTCAGCGATATTGAAGATCAGCTAGCCTCACTAAACCCAAAATCCGCTCGTCTAGGTTCAAAACTACGGGGACAGAAGCCAAAGTCGTCTTTAGCCGATGATGCGTCAAACAACAAATCCTGATTCATCCGGCTGGCCATTTCGGGGGTTAAATGAGCATATCTGGACACATGCGATAATGTATAGAGAAGCCCCTGGATACTCCAACGAGGGATAGGCAAATATCGTGGCTTCTTCCCTAGCGCCACAAAAACGCGCTCCACCATCTCCCGATAACTCAAAACCTCTCCTCCTGAAAGGTTGTAAACTTTATTATAGCTCATATTTTGAGAAAGACTGTCCACACAAACCTCGGCAAGATCCTCCGCATGCACCGGTACCCGCTTCCCCGTTGCAGCACCAACCAACGGAAAAAACCCAAAACGGTAAATAAAGCGAGCAATGCTGGAAATATTTTTATCCAGCCCCGCCCCGTAGATAAGCGTCGGCCTAAAAATAGTCCAAGGAATATGCTGCGCCTCTGCTAACCGTGCAATGTCATCTTCAGCTTCAGCCAGCTTATTAGCGATATCCCGTTCATAGTCATTGTTAGAAGAAATCTTAGAAATTCGGCTCGTAGAACTAAACGCTATAATCCTATTGGGCAGACTGGATGACGACCGGTGCAGCACCTCTGGCAACAACCAGAGAGGCGCCATATGAACCAGCGCGTACGGGGATGATTCAGAAAACTCTACCGTCCCAATATCAGCCACTCGCCACTCACCACCTTTGGGTAACGTATCCGTAGCAACGGAACATCGGCTCATCGCAATAACAGAATAACCAGCAGCGCTCAGCTTCGGTAGCAAAAAATGACCAATCAGGCTGGTCGCACCCGTAACGATCACGCGCGTCATTTTATCCAACGCATAAGAGTTAGCACCGGGACACGCATTAAAAACCTTGTCCACACCGCCGTATAAACCAACCACATGACAGGCATTGAGTACTCGCTTTTATAAAACTTGTGATAGTAGCGAACCATGCCTTTATGCTTATGCCACTCAACCCGAATGGGGCGACTGCGACTGCTCCCTCCCTTAAAATGCGTCACCACCACGTCTGGCACAAACCTCACCTTCCAACCCTTAATCCAGAAACGCTTACACCAATCCAAGTCCTCACAATGCAAAAAATAACCTTCATCCATTCGACCCACATCCCTCAAAGCACGCCCACGAACCAACATAAACGCACCAGAAATGGCATCAATATCGACAGGATCACAGGGGGATTCCTCTTCGAGCATATTCACAGAAGCACCAAACCCCTTAAAAGGAAAAAAAGTAGCGAGCACTCGCCCTGGCGTAGGCTCTCGACGCCGACAACCCCGCTGCTCAGTACCGTCCTCATTCACAATCAATGGCCCCGCCATGCCTACAGCAGGGTTTTTATCCATAAATACAAGCATTTTTGAGAGGCTCTTTTCCGGTATACAAGCATCAGGGTTTAAAAACAAAATATATTCTGCTTCCAGACTGGAGAGCGGAACATTACAGGCCCTAGCAAACCCCAGGTTTTCAGCATTTTGGTATAACGTCACCGTTGAGAGGTCGGCATATCGCTCGTTAATCGCTTCAAGCGTCCCATCTAATGAACCATTATCAGAAATATGAACGTGAAGCGCCTGGTTACATGCAAGTAGGGAGTCGATACATCGAAGCACCAGTTCTTTCGCATTAAAACTAACGACAATGACATGAAGGCGCATCATTTATACTCGCTTTCGGAAGCCACCCAAAGGCCTGATTGCTTTCTCTGCAATATGATTAACTCTGCATACGATCAAAATATCGCAAACGGTACAGCAGACGCTTTTGCTCTGGGGAATCGGTAAAACCGGATCGATCATGTAATACATTGTTGCAAATCAGTCCCTGACCACGTTGCAAGGTCGCATGAAAAATTTCAGTAGCATTTGAGTTTAGGTAACCACGGAGTGCCTCGACTGCACTCGCCACAAGCGGGTCATCTTTCCAAACAATATGCCTAGCTCGCGCCGTGTAACGCATATGCAAATGCCCGTGGGCATCAAAAGAAAAAACCGGGCCGGGACGCGCCTCACGTTCAATGTGATCATTCACTTCATTCGCGGGAATAGTCATCACATCCGGCCACATCAGCACACGAATATACTCGGGATCAAGCTCACGCAGATGCAGGTAGGCCATTTCATGATCAACCAATGCATTTTCCCCTCCCTCCGGCGCAGGGGTTTCGCAATACAAAATCATGCCACGAATTTGCTCACCTGGCTCATTGTAATACCCATCGGTATGCCAATTGATTCGGCGATTCGTGTAGGGGATATAAACTTGCCGCCATTGTGCCTCAACCACGCTAATAGCCGTAACCCCATCGTCATCGGCACCTTCGTTGGCGTTCAGATGACGCAAACCAAATCGGTCGCCAAAAGACTTTAACTCCTCTTTATTCACTGCCTTATTGGTTGCAAACAACGCCATATTGCAGCACTGGCACAGTTCACGAATTTTACCAAGTTCCGCGTCAGTAGGAGACGAGAGATTCCCCACCTCAACGATTAATTCATCCAAGCTACCCGGGTATGAAGCCCGTTTTTGATCACTCCAAAACAGCCATGACGTTGTATCTCTCAAGTCGAAAGGATTCATTATTCCCTCCTCTTTAGCACCGTTCATGCCACGCACCATAAAGTCAAACCAAGCGTGCTGCAAATAGGATTCAGATAACTCATAAGGCTAATCTCAGTTCAAAGTAACCAGCCACTTATTCTAACCCAAGACGTCAAATCATTCCCCGTTCAGCCATGGACACAGCATCGTCTCCTACCACGACATGGTCTAGCACACGCACGTCAATCAGGTTAAGAGCCTGTTTCAGATGCGATGTAACCTGCCGGTCAGCCTCGCTCGGCTCCGCCACTCCAGAAGGATGATTATGAGAAAGAATCACCGCCGAAGCATTATGATGCAGCGCCTGACGAACAACCTCCCGAGCATGCACATTAGCCCCATCAATCGTGCCACGAAAAAGCTCCTCAAACGCAATCAGTCGATTCCTATTATCTAGAAATAAGCACGCAAATACTTCGTAAGGATAATCACGCAATCGCTGCTGTAAATAGTGGCAGGTCAATTGGGGGGAGCTAAATGATTCGCCTCGTTGCAGCTTTTCATGCAAATGTCTACGCCCCATTTCAAGCACAGCCTGAAGCTGCACATACTTAGCTTCTCCTAAACCCTTGTGAGCACAAAAGGAGTGCTGACTCAAATCCATCAATGCCCGCAAACTTCCGCTGCTGTCCAATAGATCTCTCGCTAAGTCTACTGCCGACTTTCCCCGTACACCGGTGCGCAAAAATATGGCCAGTAATTCAGCATCAGACAGCGCAGCAACACCACGATTCAAGAGCTTTTCCCTCGGGCGTTCATCAGGGGGCCAATCAAGTATCGCCATCGTTGTTACCTATGGTTGTGAAATACTTTGGAAAATTATCATGCCACCTACCTCTATTTGTGACTGGCGTTCACAGCCTCATGTAATCTACAGTGTAGTTTCTTAAACAAGACTTTTGACCACACCTACTCCTATGTTACTGAAAGACCAAAAGATAATCCTAGGGATTACAGGCGGAATCGCCGCCTACAAGGCCGCTGAACTAACACGCTTATTGGTTAAAGAAGGCGCTAAAGTGCGCGTTGTGATGACCAAAGCCGCCCAAGCGTTTATCACGCCATTAACCTTGCAGGCACTCAGCGGTGAACCGGTGCGCAGTGAACTTTTCGACCCCGCTCATGAAGCGGCAATGGGACACATAGAACTGGCACGCTGGGCTGATTTAATTCTCATCGCACCCGCTACCGCCAATTGCCTGGCAAAACTGGCTCACGGACGTGCGGATGATTTATTAAGCACACTCTGCTTGGCGACCCAAACACGCATCGCCGTAGCGCCCGCGATGAATCAACAAATGTGGAAATCCGTTACGGTCGAAGACAATGTTCGGCAATTACAGCACCTCAATACCCTTTTTCTAGGCCCAGACAGTGGCAGTCAAGCCTGTGGCGACATCGGCCCTGGTAGGATGCTGGAGCCCGCAGCAATACTGGCTCACGTTAAAAACGAATTTGCACCCAGGTTGCTAAAAGACAAAAAGATATTGATTACGGCAGGACCTACAAGGGAACCAATCGACCCGGTACGCTATCTAAGCAATCAAAGCTCAGGAAAAATGGGGTTTGCAATTGCTGCCGCCTCCGCACACGCGGGCGCAAAGGTGACCATAATTGCGGGTCCAGTCTCACTTAAAATAAACAAAGCCGTGAAAAGGATCAATGTGGACAATGCAGAAAACATGCATGCTAGGGTGCTAGAAAATATCGATGCATGCGATATTTTCATTGCTACCGCTGCGGTAAGCGATTATCGGCCAAAAACGATGGAAACGCAGAAAATCAAAAAGGATGCTGAGCAAATGGCTATCACACTGGTTCGCAACCCCGATATCCTCAGTTATGTCGCAAAACGCAACCCAAAACCCTTTTGCGTCGGGTTCGCTGCTGAAACACAAAATTTAGAACACTATGCACGGCAAAAACTGGTCAACAAACAGTTAGATATGATCGTTGCCAACCCCGTTGACAACGGACGAGGTTTTGACCAGGACGATAACACCTTGCATGTATTCTGGAAGAGCGGTGAAAAAATATTCCCTACAGCCGCCAAGACTGAGCTTGCGAAACAACTCATCAGCCTTATCGCCGAACGCTCACATGGACACAACGATGCACTCAATTGACCTCAAAATCCTTGACCCTCGACTGGGAGATCAGTTTCCGTTACCCCGTTATGCCACCCCTGGCTCCGCAGGGATGGATCTGCGCGCATGCCTAGATGAACCTTTGGGCCTAGAACCCGGCCAAACGCAATTAATCCCTTCTGGCATCGCAATCCATATTAGCGATCCTGGCTTGGCCGCTACCATCCTGCCCCGTTCGGGACTGGGGCATAAGCACGGCATCGTACTGGGTAACCTCGTTGGACTGATTGATTCTGACTACCAAGGACAGATCTTTATTTCCTGTTGGAACCGCGGTTTTAAAACATTCACAATTGAACCCGGCGAACGCATCGCACAATTGGTTATCCTACCCGTAATACAAGCACGCCTGAATATCGTCACCGAGTTTGATGCCAGCGAACGTGGCGAAGGCGGTTTCGGCCATACAGGAAAACGCTAATAACTCAGGACTCAGGACTATGATTACTGGTCTCACAGAAAATATATTTCGTCGCTACGACATCCGCGGCGTTGTTGATAAAACCCTAAACCGAGAGATTATTTACAATATCGGCAAAGCTTACGCCGCCGAGCTATTGGATAATGGCGAGCAAAAAGCTATCGTTGCCCACGATGTACGCCTGAGCAGCCCAGGATACGCGAGAGAGTTTTCTGCCGCCCTTCTCGAATCTGTTATCGATGTCATCAGCATTGGCATGGTTCCCACTCCTGTAGCCTATTTTGCGGTACATCACCTCGGCATTCCTAATGCAGCCATTATTACCGGCAGCCATAACCCAAGCCAATACAATGGCATCAAGCTCGTAGTAAGTGGACTCCCCCTGCACAGCGAAAACCTAAAGCTTTTACACACGCGTATCTGTGAAAATAACTTTCAGAGAGGCCAGGGGACATTTAGTGATATCGACCTGATTCCCTCCTACCTAGATAGCATTGCTAAAGACATCCAACTTAAACGTCCTCTTAAAGTAGTGATTGACTGCGGTAATGGCATTGCAGGGATCACCGTGCCTAAACTACTGAGCAAACTGGGCTGTGACGTCACCAAACTGTATTGCGAACCAGATGGACGATTCCCCAACCATCATCCCAACCCTTCTATCCCTGAAAACCTACGAGCCTTGGAGTCCACGTTAAAAAAGGGACATTTTGATATTGGCCTGGCCTTTGATGGCGATGGCGCCCGTCTCGGTGTCATGGATTGCAGCGGCAATATCATTTGGCCTGACCGACAAATGATTCTGTTCAGCCAAGATATCTTAAAGAAAATGCCCGGTGCCACCATCATATTCGACGTAAAGTCGTCCAATCACCTGGAAAAATCGGTGGTGGAACAAGGCGGGATACCGCTTATGTGGCACTCTGGCCATGCCCTAATCCGACATAAGATGGCCACCACACATGAAGCAGCCTTTGGGGGAGAATTAAGTGGGCACCTGTATTTTAACGACCGTTGGTACGGGTTTGATGACGGGCTTTATGCAGCAGGCCGGTTGCTGGAGCTAATATCCGCTGACCCTCGCACCAGCACAGAAATATTCAGCGCATTGCCCGACAGCCTCAACACCCCAGAGCTTAATATTGATTTCGATTCTGAAACCAAACTGTTTCATTTTATGGATCGCTTTCTTGAGCATAAGAAAGATTTCGGTAGCGCACGTGTGTGTCACATTGACGGGTTGCGAGTGGACTATGAAGATTGTTGGGGACTTGTTCGCGCCTCTCATACCTCACCCAGTCTCTCCATGCGATTTGAAGCCGACGATGAAATAGCATTAAGCCGAATCAAAAATAAATTCCGCTGCGAGTTACATGCAATAGAACCTGGGCTAGATTTACCTTTTTAAACCCGCCCCAAAATCAACGTAGGCTTTATCACCACGCCTTGTAGTGATAGTTTCACTCTATGATCCAGAAAAACCAAATTGAAACCGTTAGTTGGTTCCGCGATGCCGCGCCCTATATTCACCAACACCGCAATAAAACCTTTGTTGTTTACTTTTCAGGAGCAGCGGTTGCCAGCGAAGGATTTAATCACCTAATACATGACCTCGCATTATTGCACTACCTCGGTATTCGACTGGTACTGGTGCATGGCGCAAGGCCGCAAATCGAGGCACGCCTGGCGCTCGAAAATATTGAAGCCGCGTATGCCCAAGGACTGCGCATCACCGATACAGCCGCGCTGAATCCCGTTGTAGAGGCGGCAGGCCGTCTACGCGTCGTCATCGAAGGGAAGCTTTCTTTGAGTCTTGCTAACACACCCATGTCAGGAAGCAGGATTCGCGTCTGTAGTGGTAATTATATTACCGCACAACCAATGGGTATCCGAGACGGCATCGACTTTCAACACACAGGATTGGTTCGCAAAGTCGATGTAAAAGCCATTCAACAGCAACTGTCTAATGAACAGTGCGTATTATTCTCTCCACTAGGATACTCCCCCACCGGAGAAATTTTTAACCTGAGTGGCGTAGAAGTCGCGACCCATACTGCCACCGCATTAAACGCCGACAAGCTTATTTTACTCAACGATACTCCAAATTTTGAATTGCCTTCTCAACTCGACCTTAACAAACCGAATGATTGGCCAAAGAAGCCAAATTCTGCCGAAGTGGAAGAGCAACTGCAGTGCGCCAAAAATGCGATTCAAGGTGGGGTTACTCGCTGCCATATCATCGATAGACACATTGATGGTGGACTACTCTTGGAATTGTTCAGCAGAGATGGTAGCGGTACGCTCATATCCACAGGTGATTACGACGGCTTGCGCGCAGCCCATATTGATGACGTGGGCGGTGTACTAAAACTGATTGCCCCGATGGAAGCCCAAGGAGTATTAGTAAAACGCTCACGAGAACAGCTTGAGTTAGAGATCAAGAATTTCAGCGTTATTGAGCGTGATGGCTTGATTATCGCCTGCGCAGCACTTTTTCCGTTTCCCAAAGAAGCCGTTGGCGAACTGGCCTGCCTGGCGGTGCATTCAGACTATCAGGGCGGTGGCCGAGGAGAGTCCCTACTGAAATTTATTGAAGAAAAATCCATTGCCATGGGACTCAAAAGTCTATTCGTCCTGTCCACTCATACCATGCATTGGTTCCAGGAAAGGGGCTACCAACCGGGTGAAATTAAGCAACTACCCATCCAAAGGGCCAAGTTATATAACTACCAACGGCAATCACGAATTTTCACTAAAAACCTCTCCGTTTGAGATGCTGGTGCATAAATAACAACGAGGGTTTTGGTATAATTTCGGTATGCGTACCGTCCTCCCTTATTGTAAATTAGACCAACAAGCCAACGGAATCTGGCACCGAATAACCACTTAACGTCCGTGTCATCTCGTATTGATTTTATCCAAATCACCGATTTACACTTGGATGATCCACCTACCACACTTAAAAGCGGTCGCAATACAACGGAAAATCTTCTTAAGCAGGTTCTTTCCAATATTGCTTTTGATGAAACAGAGTTTTTTATCTGTACAGGAGACTTGGCTGCAACCCCTTCGATTCCCGCTTATAAACGACTTATATCCATATTCAAACACATCCCCCTGCCCATTTACTGCCTGCCAGGAAACCACGATGATCCCTCACTCGCAGTCAAATCGACCCAGGTATCGAACCTCAGTTGGAACAAAAGCATCACGCAAAAACCCTGGCAGATCATCCTATTAAATAGCCACCAACCCAACGAAGTGTATGGCCAACTGGGATATAGCGAACTGACTTTTTTGCAAACATGCCTACAACAACACTCCTCGCTGCATACACTCATCTGCTTACACCACCAACCCGTCTCTATTGGCAGCGAATGGCTTGATCAACACCTGATAAAAGATCAACAAGCCTTCTTTAACATTATCGACAAGCACCCCCAAGTACGCGGTATTATTTGGGGGCATATCCATCAGGCATTTGAAACGCGGCGTGACGGTATACGATTACTGGGAACACCATCCACCTGCACACAATTCAAACCCAATAGCCCTCACTTTGCTGTCGATACGCTGCCTCCGGCTTATCGACGTATATCACTTTATCCAGATGGAGAAATCACAACAAACGTTGTCTGGTGCAAGAATTAAGCACGACATCACGCCATCGTAGCAGCTACTCTGAGAAGGTCTTCTTCTGTATCAATCCCGTGAGCCGGAGCCCTATCAACGATTGACACCTGAATTTTAATGCCCTCCCACAACGCCCTAAGTTGCTCCAGCGCTTCCGCTTCTTCGATGGAGCAGACCGGAAGTAACGTAATTTTTTTCAGCACACCCACACGGTAGGCATAAATGCCAAGATGACGAAAGACTGACACGGCCTTCAACGACTGCGATTTATCCGGATCATCAAAATCCCCACGAACCCAAGGAATAGGCGCACGACTAAAATAAAGCGCACAACCCGATTTAGACGTAACCACTTTGACAATATTGGGGTTAAAAATATCCTCTTTCCGACAAATAGGTGTCGCAAGCGTAGCGATACCTGCCGAAACATCAATCGATAACTCCTTTGCAACCCGACGAACCAAAGCCGGATCCATTTGCGGTTCATCCCCCTGCAGGTTGACAATGATATCGCTATCCTGCCACGCCTTTATTTGAGCGACTTCAGCCAACCGATCAGTGCCCGAAAGATGATCCACCGATGTCATCACAACCTCACCACCAAATCCGCGTACGGCCTCCTCAATACGCGGATCATCGGTTGCAACGATCACATCCTGCGCACCTGATTCCTGCGCACGCCGAAAAACATGCTCAATCATCGGCTTCCCTGCAATCAATCTAAGGGGTTTCACAGGCAACCGACTAGAAGCAAACCGGGCGGGAATGACAACACGAAATTGACTCTCAGTATCCATCGCTCTTTATTCCTAACAACAAAATACAGTATATGCTAACCACCCCGTGATAATATGTACGGACTGAAACATTTTGATGGTTTACGCTGTCTCAATGGAAGCATCAATTATAGAATTTTAGAAGGAACCTTTTGTGAAAAACCGATTGATTACACATTACGCTCCGCAACGCGGATTCACCCTAATCGAAGTCATGGTTGTGGTCGTTATTCTCTCTATTCTCGCGGCCGTGGTCGTACCACGTATTATGGATAACCCCGATAAAGCCCGTGTCGCTAAAGTTAAGCAAGACATTCGCGCTCTGGAAAGTGCGTTAAACCTTTATCGGCTTGATAACTTTGTTTATCCAAGCACCGAACAAGGACTGGAAGCTCTCATAGAACTCCCCGCCATCGACCCTGAGCCTCGTAACTGGAAGGCCGGTGGCTATATTGATCGGCTGCCCAAAGATCCGTGGGGCGGCGACTACCAATATTTAAGCCCCGGGGAAAATGGAGAAATCGATATTTATTCTCTAGGTACCGATGGTCAACCTGGCGGTGAAGACTTAGCCAGTGATATTGGTAATTGGAGTTTAAACTAGCGCGAGTCCACACTCCATCTAAGGGGTAGCAGGATTACGCCGTGCCCTTCAGAAAGTAAAGTGAGGAATGCTCCATCCCAATATGGACAAACGCGATGACAGATTCATCCAGAACATGAATCTCAACGGCCCAATAACCCGACCTCAACGCGGCTTCACCCTACTGGAGCTCATGGTTGTATTGGTCATCATCGGCATAATGGTCAGTTTCGCCGTCCTGCAATTTGGCGACGAGGGAGAGAAGCAACTCCAACAAGAAGCCAGACGATTGGGAACACTGGTCAGCCTTGTTCGTGAGGAAGCTATTTTAGAGTCACGAGACTATGCCATTGGTTTTTGGCAAGGCGGTTACAGCTTTTATTCATTGGATGAAAATGAGGAGAAATGGCACGAAATCCTCGATGACCCCAATCTGCGCCCGCGTGAAATTCCAGAGTTTATGGAGTTATTGCTGGAGTTAGAGGGCCAACTCGTTATTATGGAGATTCAACCACCCGAAAAACCGCAGGTCTTTATGCTTTCCAGCGGTGAAATGAGCGCATTTGTACTACAGTTATCTATCCGAGGGCGAGAAGGCTTGCCTAAAGAAATTCGTTTTGACCAGCTCGGCCGCATCAACCATGAAGAGCAAACAAACTAAGTCCCCGCATACAAGCATGAAGTACTACACCAGAAAAACATCGGGGTTTTCTCTGCTTGAGGTCGTCATCGCACTGGCCGTACTCTCATTTGCCCTTTCAGCACTCATCGATAGTGCAAGCTCAGCAACCAATAACACCGCGCACTTGCAAGACAAAGCCTTCGCCCACTGGGTCGCCATGAACCAAATGGCGGAACTTCGACTCAGCAAGCAATGGCCACAAACAGGCACAAAAAAAGGGGAAGCTGAATTAGCGGATCAACAATGGATTTGGGAAAGAACCACGCAAAATACTCCGGAAAAAACCATGCGCCGCATTGACATCCGTATACGTCGGCCAAACGACCCAAAAGATAGCAGCATCACCTTACTAACGGGATTTCTACGCAAACCCAACTCGTAATGAAGCAAGAACTCACCCCCAAAATAAGCGGCTTTACGCTCCTCGAATTAATCATCGCTATCGGAGTCTTCGCTATACTATCTGCCCTCGCCTACGGCGGTCTTAATAGTATTTTACGCGCCAGCGCACATACCATGGAAGCAGGAGCCGCTCTGCAAGATCTGCAATTGGCCATCAGCATTATTCAGCAAGATTTCAGCCAAATCACCCCACGTCCAATTCGTGATGAATTTGGGGAAGAACAACCTGCGCTAAAAAGCGATATGAGTACCGAAGAACTGATTCGCTTCACCCGAAGAGGCTGGCGTAATCCCATCCAGCAGCCTCGCAGCACCTTGCAGCGCGTAGACTACCTGCTGGAAGATAACACATTGATGCGACGATACTGGCAGCACCTGGACAGAGCACCTAACCCCCAGTCCATCAGCTTACCCTTGGTCAGCGGTATCGAGGAGGTCAGCTTCAAATTTCGCGGAAAAGGAGATGACCCTCTGGAAAGTTGGCCTCCCATGAGTGATAACAAGACCTTAACATTGCTGCCCCGCGCTATTGAAGTTCACATAACAACTGAACGCTGGGGAGAAATCTCCAGACTGATCCCACTATTGGAGCCAGCGCCCCCTACACCAGCAACCAACGCTAGAAACCCATCCAACCCTATTAGACCCGGCGGACCCGGTGAACCCGGTGAACCCGGTGGATCCGGTGGATCCGGTGGATCCGGTGGGCCTGGTGGGCCTGGTGGGCCTGGTGGGCCTGGTGGGCCTGGTGGGCCTGGTGGGTTCTAGCAGTGACATTGCATAAGATGAACCCCCATCAACACTCAGGTGTCGCGCTGATCAGCGCCATGCTAGTGGTTGCCCTGGCAACGACTGCTGCCGTCGCACTCACGTCGGAGCTACAAATCAATATGCGGCGCAGCGCCAATATGATTACCCGCGATCAAGCCTGGCAATACCTTTTGGGCGGGGAAGAGTTTGTAAAAACGCTCATCAAGCTGGCTATCGACAAGAATAAGCTCGATGAGTTCCTAGGGGAAGAACGGGTTTTACCGGTTGAGGGCGGCACGATTACTGGTATCGTTACCGACTTGCAAGCACACCTAAATATCAATGGATTAATTGCTAAAAAAAATATCGACACTGTTATTCAAGCATGGCTGCAAAACCTGATGAATCAACTGGAAATTGAGCCTGCTCGCCTCGACGCCATCATCGACTGGATGGACGAGAATGACGAATTATTCAGCAACAATGGTGCCGAAGACAACTACTACTTTGGACTGGAAAATCCCTATCGCACAGCCAACCATCCTTTTGAAAGCCCTAGCGAACTCGGCCTTATCCGCGATATGACTGCAGAGGACGTTGAAAAACTGCTGCCAGAAATTACTGCCCTTCCGTCCAACATAAAAAAAATCAACGTCAATACTGCCTCAGATTTAATGCTCACAACCATTGGGGTGGAAAATCTTGACGCAGTCAAGGAGAATCGACCGTTTAAGAAACTGAGTGACTTCACTGCACTTCTACAAACAAATGATCAATTTAAAAATGCAAAAGACTACCTCGATATCCAAACCGAATACTTTCTACTCAAATCTACCGCCAAAATCGGCCGCGCCCGTCTGCGAAGTTACAGTATCATTCACCGTGACGGTAAGGGTATGATGCGCGTCATCTCACGGAGCCTAGGTACACTCTAAAGGACAATGGAATACTGCTTCATACAACCCGACCCGGCCAATCCCGCGCAAGCTAGCTGGCTGCTTCACTCGCCTGGAGGCTCTCCTGGCATACCCCAACAGGGTAGTCTCAGCGATGCCGTCATACACGCAAAAAATACTCCGATAGTTTTGGTGCTTCCTGGGGAAGATATCCTAATAACCCAAGTTAAATTGCCGATTCGCCAAATGGCCAAACTGCGTAAAGCGGTTCCCTACGCACTGGAAGAAAAGTTGGCTGCCGATGTAGAAGAGTTACATTTTGCGATTGGGCCACGCAACGAAGACGTAACCGATGTTGCTATTATCGAACAGCAACGACTCGATGATTGGCTTGAACCTTTTCGTAAAAAACAGGTAACACCTCGGGCAATAGTACCTGATGTCCTGAGTTTACCCTGGAAAGCCAGTGAATGGACTGTCTTGCAGAACGAAGACCGTGCCTTGGTGCGTACAGGTCAATGTGCTGGATTCTGCTGCGATAGGGATAATACAGAGGCTCTCTTATCCACCCTACTAGACAGAGAAGAGCAGCCTCAGTTCATTCGCTATTATCCTTGCGATACGAAAACAACCCTACGACTCAGCAACGACACCCCCGAAGTCAATATTCAAGCCTGTGATTGGTCGCCACTGCGTATATTTGCCCATGGCTGGCACCCGCAACTAAGCCTCAACCTTCTACAGGGAGACTACAACGCTCAAAAAGACTTGACCAAGACGCTCAAACCATGGCGTTGGGCTGCCCTATTTTTTGGACTTTGGATTGCTGCAGGGTTCACTCAGAAAATCATTGAACGCCAGCAACTTCAGCAACAACTGTCGCACTTAAAATCTCAAACTGAGACAGTCTTTCGTCAAAGTTTTCCAAATGTTAAACGGATTGTAAATCCCCGTGCACAAATGGAACAGCGACTCAAATTGCTTAAAGGCACCGACCAGAATCCAGGAGATGTTTTTTTGGAAATGTTGACCAAAAGTGGAAAAGTTTTAGGTACACAGGAAAACCACTCACTGGATGATATTTCCTATCATAACGGTCAATTGAACCTTAAAATCTCAGCCAATAATCTAAGCCAGCTCGACAGCCTAAAGCAAGCATTGCAAAAAGAGACTGGCCTCGCCACTGAGTTAAAGTCAGCTGATTCTAGTAAGGATCAAGCAACAGGGTTAATCAGACTTAAGAAAAAATAGACACGAGAGATCCAGACACACTATGAAAGAATGGTTTAATAACCTGCAGACACGCGAACGCAATCTAGTGCTTGGTGCCGCTTTGGTTCTCGCGGCTTTGATCGTCTACCTGCTCATCTGGGAGCCCGTAACAAAAAAAGTAGCCCATTTGGATAGCTCAGTCAAAGCCCAACAAGCCCAACTTACCTGGATGCAACAAGCTAGTCAGGAAATCAAAACGTTACAAAGAGGCTCCTCTACCCAGCCCACCTCAAACCAGGGAGCCTCATTAATTAACGCCGTCGAACGCAGCGCTAAAGAAACGGGCATCAATGATAGCGTGACGCGCACTGAGCCCCAGGGATCCAATAAGATTACTGTAGAACTGCACGAAACTGAGTTTGACCGCCTGATTGACTGGATTGGCATACTCACCCGTCGATATAATGCCCGGATAACACAGTTCAACGCCAACAGAACCGATATCAAAGGCCACGTAGATGCTCGCTTCATCCTCTCACGAGAGGCTTCATGACACGAGTCCTCCCGAGCCTGCTTCTCTTTTTCATAAGCCTTGCCATTTTTCTCTTGGCGACTCTGCCTATCCGCTTTGGCCTTAAATACTTACCAAAAGACATTCCTATAGAAATTATTGGCGCCCAAGGCACTATATGGAAGGGCGAAGCAAGCGATATACGCTGGCAAAACCGATCCTTAGGAACATTGACGTGGAAGTTACATATCTTACCTTTCCTCACGGCAAAGCTAACCACTGATTTTACACTCCAAGGAAATGGGCTAACGACAGAGGGTACCGCAAGCACAACAACCCACCAGGTCTTGCAACTAACCAATACCCATCTACAAGCTGACTTAGCAACTCTGCCTATTCCCAAGGCACAACTACTCGTCACACCGGAAGGCACATTAAACGCACAAATCCGCCATCTAGAGTATGCGAACAACCTGGTACAAACTGCCGATGCAGATTTTCTATGGAAGCCGGCCCGAATAACCTCCCCACTCAAATATGACCTGGGTGAAATCGAGCTTTTGGTCACCGGAGAGAATGCCGAACTAGAAGGCAAACTCGATAGCCGCGATGGCCCCATCCACGCAAGCGGAATATTGAAACTTAACCCTCAAGGCATGCTTTCGGCCAATATTCAACTCACCCCAGACGCATCCACACCCAAAGAGCTTCGTGACATGCTGCCCTTGCTAGGCAAACCCAACCAAGAAGGAGCCATCAGGCTAAACCAGCAAATACAAATACCTAACTGGCCATCGTGAACGAAGTAATTCTGCCTCACCCTGACTCCACTATCGAAATCACTACAGAAAATAAGTGTGGATTCTGCGCAAACTCAAAATGCTGTACGTATATCACCCAACAACTCGATACCCCAAGAAGCAAATCAGATTTTGATACCCTCCTCTGGCAAATATCCCACCAACATATCAGTGTATACCAGGACTCCGATGGATGGTTTCTATTGATAGACACCCCATGCTCCCATCTAGAAGCCGATGGTAGCTGCGGCATTTATTCGATCAGACCTAAAATCTGCCATGAACACAGTAATGACTATTGCGAGTACGATGCCCCCGCATCGGATGGCTTCAAGCGCTACTTTAGAAATCACGACGAATTACTGGCGTACTGCCAGAAGCGCTTTAAGAAATGGGGGTAATAGTGACTAGGAGCAATAACAATCTAATTATTAACGCCCCTAGAATTAAATTTCCCTTGATTGGTACACATTGATAAAGGCCGTTAGATCCTCAGCCACGTTAGGCATCATCCAAGCATTCCCGCCACCCAATAAAATCTATTAAAATCAATTGGTTAAGAAAATCACTCTCGTAACCGTTATTGTCAATATTATCTTTAAATCAATAGGTTACACTTGTTTTAAGTGGAAATGCCTGAGCATTAGTCAAATACCATGCCAAACCACATTTTTTAAGCTATAATCAAGCTAACTAATTATAAGATAATGAGTTGTACACCTTTACCTCGATCAGGGTAATTTCTGACCTACCAGGGCGACTGAGGTAGAATCCATAACTATGTATATCCCCGGATACGAAATAATTAAGCAAATTGGGCAAGGCGGCATGTCCACTGTCTACCTTGCCTTGCAAAAATCACTGCTGCGTAAAGTAGCACTCAAGGTGCTATCCCCTGCACTTGTTGCTGATCCTATCTTTTGCGAGAGATTTCTTAAAGAGGGCAAAATCATTGCCCAACTGTCGCACCCACATATTGTCAGTATTATTGATATCGGCCACCACAAAGAAACCTACTATATGTCGATGGAATATATCGACGGCGGTGATCTAAAAAAGCAAATTCGAAACGGTATAAATATAGAAAGAACGATCCACATCATTCTTCAGATTGCTCGGGCTTTGGGCTACGCACATGACCGTGGATTCGTCCATCGCGATGTGAAACCTCAGAATATTTTGTTTAGAGATAACGATACGGCAATTCTCACTGATTTTGGCATCGCGAAAAGCATCGGCGACAGTGATGCTGGCGACTTAACTCGGGTTGGGCAGGCCTTCGGTAGCCCCCGCTACATGAGTCCTGAACAGGTACGCGGAAAGGATCTTAACTTTCGGTCAGATCTGTACAGCCTCGGCATCTTGCTGTACGAGATGCTATCAGGAAACCCTCCATACTCCACCAATGATGCTGCCGCAACAGCGCGCATGCACCTGATCAAACCTGTCCCAAAACTGCCAAACGAAGTGGCCAAGTACCAAAAGATCATTAATAACTTGCTCGCCAAAACCCCCGACGAACGTTACGCTAACGCGTGGGAGTTGATCGTCGAACTGCAGGAAGTCGCCAATGATGTCGGAGAGCTGACTTATGACGATACCGTTGAAATGGAGTTCAACGATAAATCTACCG
Source organism: Lepetodrilus pustulosus (assembly GCA_032355345.1). Lineage (NCBI taxonomy): Eukaryota > Metazoa > Mollusca > Gastropoda > Lepetellida > Lepetodrilidae > Lepetodrilus > Lepetodrilus pustulosus. The sequence goes on along the minus strand of JAULBP010134729.1, from coordinate 6,948 downwards.
AGATCATGTCTGATAATGCTATCGAAGCCAAAGAGATAAATCAGCGAATTCAGTCTGAAGCTGCAATCATAGCCAAAGGCTCTAACCATTTAGATCAAAAATCAGTCACCACCACCATTAATCGCCCTAAAGTGGCCACAGCAATAAGACCTGTCAACAAAAATCCTGCGGCTGTAAAACCTCAACACTCCGTTGAAAAATCAAACTTAGAGCTTAAATCCCCTAAAAATAAAGCAACTACAGCAAAATTCCTCAAAACTGAGCAAAAAGCTTCTTCTGAACCTGAAAACCCCACTCGGACTAATAAAACAACGACAACGGCAAAGCTCAATCAACCTGCAAAAAAGTCCACTACCGAAAAGTTTATTACGCATGAAAAAAAAACCAGCACTCCAGCCATTACAAAGGGTGTTCATTTACCTCATAAAAAACCTTCGATCAAGGATAGCGGTATTCAGTCAACAAAACTAAGGCCCTCCTCCGGAGATACCTCCCCTTTACCTTCAGAAGACCCTACTTCGTGGGTATCGCATACCCCCCAGGAACATCGTGATACCAACCTTAGCTCCTCCTCCAACGACTTACCAATACTTAAATTTTTACTTCTCCTCCTAGCAATTGCCGCAAGCATTTTGTTAATTTTGCAATTCGCTGCGTCTCCCAAAGAACCCTCATCAATTCAAGACGGCTACAGTGAAGATATTGTCAACAAGACTGAAAAGACCCCTGACTCAATGGCTCAGATAGCCCTGTCTGATAAAAAAGATGACATTAAGAGAGAAATTAAGAAGAGGGATGAAATCGTAGAAGCTGCAACTGACTCCGAACAGCATCCGGAATTTCAACCGGAATCACCATTACCCCAAGTAGACAATACAATTCGTGAAAACAGCTCTCAACCCACTAAAGATCAACCTAAAGTTGACATAGAAAATAATTCGTTACCGGACTCAACGTTAGAAATAGCACCTAGTGAAATTGAAATACCTAACAATAAAACAACTAAAGCCAAAGCACATGCAAGCACTCAAGAACTAGATAATACACCAACAAAATCTCAGACAAACCCTCCCAACCAAGCGCCGCCCACCCCGGCAACACAAACCAACCCCCAGCACCGAACCAAACCAGTTACTCAAGATTCGGTGAAAATCATCCAGGAAACACCCATACAGCAACAACCTAAAAATGAAAGTCCCAGTAAAAGCTCTGAACAAATATCTACTGATCAGGCGACACCAAATAAACCTGTCGCCCCAAGCACTTCAAGCAAAAATAATGCACCTTTCGTAGAGAGACCCAGATACACTACGCCCATACTTGATGACACACCACCACCTAAAAAAGATAGGGAAAGCACTGATACACGCCCAGCAATCACAAGCTCAGCTCAGCCTTCCCAAACCATGGAACCTACTGAGCCTACAAGCCCAGCAGCCCAGCAACCCCCCGTAGACTCTGCTGTCATTAAAATGAACGGCAGATACATTATCAGCCCAAATTTTGAGAAAGCACTAAAAGCTCAGGCACCCAAGGTAACACGCCTCCGAAACGGCGCTTTAAAACTATCATTTCCATTAAAACGCTTTTTTCCAACGAATTTACAATTGAGCAAAGAGGCAAAACAACAACTAGAAAAAGTCGCTTTTGTGTTGCGAAACTATACTGGCTATTCTATTACAGTGATCGACCGTTCAAGGCTAGAGGGGCAGCCTGGTGACGGCCTTGAACTTGACCGAGCAAAACAAGTCAGCAGTTTTCTTATCGCCCAGAATTTCAACCCTGAACGAATCCATGCTATTCGTGATAACCCGCGCTATGCTAGCAGCCCAAGACATGGCCTTGAAATTTTTCTTGCACCATCAGCATTCAGGTTTTTTTCAAAATAAGAAACACGTTGATACCCGTTCCCGATATCAACCATGACAATGGTCGCTGTCAGCGGCCCGGCACCCGCAACGCTGACTAACCGTCGACTCGATTCATGGGCCTGACATAAATTGGCTGATATATTTATCTTGTGCTTTGATGGCTTCATCCAATTCACTGATACAAGCAAAGGGTAGTGGGTCGAACCTGTAATTAGGCGTGGATATCTCGACCAAATTCCACTTTATTAATAAGGAGTCCAATCACTATATCATGCATTGTTTCCAACTTAGAAAAGCCGATTGTTCGGCGTGTTAAGCGTTTAATCCAGGTTCTAAAATTAAGATTCTTTCGTTCAATTTTTTGCGTGTTTGTTTTGCCAATTTCATGCGTTTCTGATGCAAGATGGCGCTCATAGGCACCCAATCATCCGTTGATTTGACTTATTGCCGACAAACGACCACTGCTCATCCAATTCAGCCGCGTTGCAAACCCGTTCCAATCTAACTTCTAGCGGGGTTTCCGTGCCCAAGGTATAAAATAAGGAGTTTACCTGGACGATGCGATTTTGCTTTTTTTTAACGTACGGATGACGGTGTTTTTATTAATCTTGAGAACGCGCGTAGTATCTCGAATACCGCTGCTATTGATTGCCATGTCAACGATTTTCTCTTTGATACCGGGCTCGTACGCTTTATAGCGATATTCCTGCATGAACGTTTGGGTAGAACAATCCTGCTGTTGAGAACGATAGCGCTGGATATCCCGCGCACTCCGTCCTGATTTAATGATGTGGTGGCTACCACAAGCTGGACAGGTGACTTCTTGATAACATGACATGGATAGATTACCGTAAAAACACTACTTTAACACAGCATCCTCAGGGTAAATAACAGATTCGACCCACTACCAAAAGATCATGTGCATTTTTTTGTCTCAACGCCCCGAATATGGCAGCCAGTGAGATAATGCGCCGTATAAAAAGCCGTAGTTCGTCGAAGTTGTTTGAAAGTTTTCCGGAGTTGAAGCGGTGCTATTGGGGAAGGCATTTTTAGGCTCGAGGCTATTTTTGTGTTACCTCGGTGAATTGACGGAAGAAATGATTAAGGAATACCTGGATCATCATTTTGAACCTAAGATGGATGATAGCTTCAGAGCTGAAGATTAAACGGGTCTTTCGACCCGTATCCGGACTTTCAGTCCATAAGACTAACCCACCAACTTTAGCTGGTGGTTGTTGAGTATACCTTACAGTTGCATAAAAACACCGAGTTAAAAGCATTTTATGCTGCTATACAAGTATAAAGTAGCTATTTAGATCATGTCTGTGGAGCCCACCGTCAGTGAAATCCAGAAACATCCATTATAAGCCGAACGTGATTTACACGAAGAGGTCAGCGAGTAGCGGTTGAGGTAAAATAATAATTACAAAAAAACCATCCTACCTCAACATACTCGCTGAGTATGAAGTTTAGCAAATCCAGCACCCATCGAAAAACTCACGCACTGAGCCTGTAAATTAAATTGTGTAACTCCCCATTGTTAACTATTTCGGTAGCACACGATAGAACCGTTCTGCATCTTTTGCGTATTGAAACGCACAAACAAAGTCATCTGCATATCGGCAGATGATGGCTTCACCTTGGCAGTGGGGTTTCACTACTTTCTCAAACCATTCGTCTATGGCATGGTGCAGGTAGATGTTCGCCAGAATTGGGGAAATACTTCCGCCTTGCGGCGTTCCCTCCTCTGGATACTGGACACTTTGATCTTCTTCCAGGATTCCTGCCTTCAGCCATTTATCGATCAGCCTGAGAAAGCGTTTGTCATCTATTCTTTGTGCCACAAGCTCCAGCAAAATGTCATGGTCTATGTGATTGAAGAAGCCTTTTATATCAGCCTCTATCACGTAGCCAAACTTGCCAAACTGCATTCTTACAACCAGGTCATCCGCCGCTTGCCGGGCGCTTCGTCGAGGACGATAGCCATAGCTGAACGGGTGGAATTCCTGTTCGTATATTGCACTTAAAATATCTGTACACGCGCTCTGGAGAAGTTTGTCTTCGAGCACGGGTAATCCCAGTGCCCTCATCTTACCTTCCCCTTTTGGAATGTGCTTCCTCTTTACCAGCCTGGCTCGATATCCGCCGCGTTTTAGCCGTCCGATCAGGTCTTCTATATTTTCTTCAAAGCTTTCTTTGTAGTCAAAGTAGGTGACTCGATCCACTCCTGAGGCTGCTTTCTTGCTTAACTTCCGAAAGCTGTTTCTCAGTAGTATTTCATTGACTTCTCGCGACAGATCTCGAAACCGGTAGTTCGGTTGCGTCTTTGCCTTGTAGGCTATTCCCCGCAGGAAGGGTAGCTCATGTCTTTCCCAATCTTCTGTGTCGGGCATGAGTTACCTTTGCGGGCTGCGTACTTCCGTCAAGACCTTCCCCATGTACGTGGCTCTCGGTAAGTGCTCCTGCTTTACTCTACCTCCTGTGTCCATACAGTCGTCCCACGCTCAGAGTACTATGCTTGATCCGACTTCCACCAAACCATCGGTCTGTATTCGTTTTACCGACTTCCAGACTTTCCTGACCGTATGAAACACACTCCGACAACCAGCGCAGTACTGTTTCCGCAGGGCTTCGTGTCTCTAGCATTTCAATTGTCTTTATCTGTCTCCGATCAGGGCTTTGATGGATCTCTTTGTACATGCCACAGCCTGTTGACTCCGGAGACCCTTCACATCCTTACCAGAACGGATGCTTCTGTATTGCCTTCGGTGTACGTTAAAACCCTCGGCAATCTCAATTTTGATTTCGAAGCTGTACCAGCTCTCAGGAGCTACGAACTCCCTACGGCCTGCACAATTCTCTGTGTACGCTTCACCCACTTTGTTCACCTTTGGCAGTTTATAAACTTCGGTTCCGCTGTGGGCGCAACACTCGATACGGGTGGATGGTTAATCCTTTCCCGACAGGGTCTTTCACCCTGAAAGATGCACCAAGCTTCGCTTGGCACTCTAACGCTAAGCTAAGATGCGCTTGACGGCGCCCGACTGAAGCGGTAGCGTAAGTCGGGCGCTGTCAAGCGTCAGCTTGAGCGCTTGGTTAGCTGTGCTTTCCATGTACTTGCCTCAATATCTATATTGTGGATAAAAACTGATTTACTTTGAGCATATTTTTCTGGCTTTTCTTTGTAGTGGATTGATAATTCTATTTTTAGCTTTTCATACTCGGCTGCTCTATGGGGGTGAGAGTTCATAAATTCGACAAATTGACGATGTCTTTTGATTTCAGAATTTCCAGTCTCGAAGATATGAATATGATGTGTTCTTTCGTTATTACCTTTTTGAAAGAACCTCCTTCCTTTGATTCCATATTCTCCTTTTGCTTCATATCCAAGACCTTCAAACTCCTGATTGTGATTACCTATTTGATTTATAGATTTCACCTCCAAAAGAATATCTATCACAGGTTTTGCTTTGATTCCCACTATCGCAGTACTTCCAATGTGATAAGCAGCAATAAAATTGTCTGATAACACACCTTTGAGAATGGCCACTTCCTTTTCAAACTCTCTAGGCCAGTTTTGATTGTACGCTTCTAGCTCGATGATTCTCATGTATTAAACAGCTAACGTCGCGCTTCAGCGGCGCGGAGCGAGGTACGAGCGGAGCGTCCGACTGCAAGCATTTTGTTAGATTGCATTACTTCTTACCAATAGCGGTCGTTAATAATTCGAATATAGCTTTATTGGAAACTGGTTCTTCTAGTTTGTGCTCTGTTTCATTCAGACCAAAGAACTTTTTAGTTAATTCCTCCTTAACTTTGTCTCTCGTCTCTTTAGGCAGTTTTTCTAAATACGGATCTAAGGAAGCTAATTCGAGTTCTGCTCGTCTATTATGGTTCTCTAGTGCTCTATGTTTCGCAGATTCCTTTGCAGCATACGCGGCAGGGATTGCAAGAACAAAAGCTGCCCCTACTCTAAACAATGCCAACTTCCAATCAAATCCATCAGTTGCAGAGATGAATATAGTAACACCTATAATTAATACCATTCCAGCCATTAATCCAAGAGCTAATCTACGCCAAATGTCAGCAGCCTTTTTTTCATCATTTGCGATATTTTGATAGTTTCCAGTGATGCCAATATTCCCAATTATTTGAAGTAGATTTGATGCCTCTTCCTTTTTTTCTTCCAGTGCATTAAGAACAGAATTTGCATCGTTAGTTTGCTTCTCTAATTGCTGGCTATACTCTTCTCTATGTTCAGTGATTACTGCTTCCACCTTTTCTTTATTTGATTCGAAATTTTCATCTAGCCTTGAATTAAACTCCGCTGAAAAAGTTTGATATTTTTCGTCGAACTCACTGGTTGTTGATTCCAGTTTTTCTGTATAGTTGTTTTCTGATGCTTCAAAGCGTTCATTGAGACTATTAAGGGAATCGCTGATATTTTGCTCATGCCTTTCTATTTCGGAAGCTAACTCTTCAAGCTTTTCTTTTTGAACTGTAGATTCATCTGAGACCGTATTCACTGAATCTAGCAATTCATCCTTTGATTTCTTCAAATCAGCAAGAGAACTTTCAGCAAGAGTCTTAAATTCTATTAGAGATTGAGTAAAAGATTGTTCTGAAATAGTCGGTTTAGCTATTGGTAACGCATTAATTTGTGCCATTAAATTATCAATGTGAGCAGAAGTATTGTTCAGATGACCCACATTAGAATTTGAGATATAGCTATTAAGCTCTGATGTAATGCTGCCAATATAGCTATTGGCATTATTCAGATGTGTGTGGTTTACAAGGGCAGGAATTAAATTTTGTAGATAAATTTCAGTATAGGATTTAGCTTGTCTAACCCTATCAATGAGTTCGAGCACGTTCAGGTCTTCTGTCACGAGTGTTTCATCATCTAGCCTCTCTGCCAAATTATCTAAGCTTGCATGAATAGCATGCTCGCTAAACTTATCTTCCCACTGTGACATTTTTTCTCCTTTCTATGATTGCAATCTAACGCCGCTGTTGACAGGCAAGGCTCCCAGATAATGGATGGATCCGGAGGGTCATCCTATTATCTGGGAGCCTT
>JAULBP010134618.1:0-16377 GCA_032355345.1 Lepetodrilus pustulosus | reverse complement strand
CGTGCGTGCGTGTGTGTGTGTGTGTGTGTATATGTGTGTGTGTGTGCGTGAGTGCATGCGCGTGCGTGTGTGTTTGTGCGTGCGTGCGTGTGTGTGTGTGTGTGCGTGTGTGTTCCTACAGTATTATGCTATATGTCCTATGAAGGTAATAAGCACACTTCAGAACCTGAACTATATGTGGTGGCTAACGCTGGTTGTATGATAAAGAGTGGTCTCGCTCGTATAAAGTGATATGGTAGTAAATCCATTGTAAGTCATATTATATAGTTTTTTCCGCTGGAAAGTAACTAAAATATCTTCACTGACGACTATTTCTAAGGCATGGAAGTAGTAGATACATTTTGTAACGGAACTACTTGTACATTATATTACCCCACTTACTACACGCGTTAACGTATACTAGTATGTTCCAGAGCAAGGGAACGCTGTTATGGACAGTTCACGCTCTATTTATTCCTGTTGGATTTTCCCAGGATACTGTTAGTGTTTATTCCTGAGGATTATGTGTACACAGTGTTTAGCGTGTTGTAAATCAATAGTCCCACCACTTACGCATTACCAACCAGGAAGGTTTGCGCACATTGCATATACAGCTATCCTCATAAATAATACAATATTACTTGTTTTTATATATGCTTTATATCTGTCAGTATCGTTCTTATCAAGAATGAGTCACTTAGCTCCTTAAAACACGACCTTGTACTTACATGCGGTCTTTTCCAGTGTAATCCAAATTCACGGGACTCCCTAATGGCCACTGACAAGGGGAACTCGGGGTCAGTCCACATCTCTCCTCTGGGAACTTCAGGGCGTTTGCTGCTGTTGCCATCAGTGTGGGTGGAACCTTCTCTGAAGTCCACCGTCCAGAACTTCAAGCCAGAACCATTGGGGTCTTCTACGTACTTCTGGACCAACGTGACATTCTTAGGGTCTTCACCGGGTGGAATTGGAATTGGGTCAAACTCCGTATCAGGGTCTTCCCCTGAGGGGCAACAACAACAACAACACGACGACATGTCCAGCAGACGTATACTGAGGATGAGAGAGTCCCAAGGCCGCCCACCCGCTGTCGACAGAGCGTGCTATACCCCGGCCATGCTTCACCAACCGCTCTCGATACCTGCACCACAATACCTGTACCTAGCCTGCTGGGGTCTACTGTATACTCGGGTATAGGGGGACACACCTGTATAAGACGCCGGCTTTCAGTGCAGTCAGTCAGTGGATACGATCAGCAAGCTCAGCTCAATTTAATGTGACAATTTAAGAGATAGTTCTAAACGTGTTTAGTCACATCCGCGGTATTGAGATCATTTTCTTAACCCCTGTTTAATTTTCACACCTTAATATTATCTGACACAATAGAATGTGAGATCAAATACATCTACAGCGGGTATTCATAGCGCTACTGTGTATGTGGGTGCTATTCAACACAACCTGAATACCTTCTGCATGTTACATGGTGGTAATATTATACCAAGTTATAATTGTCAAATTTACTAGACTCAGTATCATAGCAGTATCATAATCTTGTATACAATACAGTCCCTTCGTTGTTAGCAACACATGAACATATCCCCGGTAGTATGTCCTGGTGGTTCCACTCAGCGGGTTTTCATTACCTAGCTGATTTATAGGCACCGATTTTAATGAACACGTTGTACTATTATTTTAGTAGGCTAATAAATGCAATCTAATTAAAATTAGATACGAAAGTTTCACTCCCAAGATATATGGACGTACCTTGAGTATATCCATATATCTTGGGACACGGGTGACACTTTCGTATCTAATTTTTATTAGATTGGTAATAAATGCAAGCTACATTCTTTTGTTATACTTCATCAATTTTATATCACCAAAATTCCTTTCGTTGATCCACATTATAATAATAATAGTGCATTTATAATGCGCTGAAGCGTAGACGAAGACAGGCAATGAATCAATTAAGACTGCATGTTACAAACTATACATTTATTAATAAGCGCCGGTATCCAGGTATAAGTTAACTGCTGAAAGGCGCTTGTAGCGTTAAGGCGATTTCAATCAATAGCAGTTACATATATTATAAAGACAAAATAACTAGAGCTACGTTCCTTTTATTCATATAATATATATATGCTAAGTAAAAAAAAACACACACACAATTCTATAACTATCGAGTGTTGGGGAATAAGTACACCACTCAATAACAACTTTGGTGGATAAAGTAAACGTAAGTCTACTTCATTCTCTCCCGACATCGGTAACACTCCATATCTTCTGTGATGTGTTATCGCTGTTAGGAGAGCATTGGCCTACTTAGGACAACCATATATTTTTTGTATGTGATTGTATAAATAAAGTACTCTCACATAATCCACCATAGTATCACGAGAAGCAGGCAACACTATTGGGAACGTAAACTGTAATCTACAATACGATGTTTAAATGACAATGTTTAGATTTGTTTTGATGGATAGGCTCCACGACAATGGCATTATCACCAGTGAAAGGTATGATAGGGCCTATATAGTATACATCTGTCCAGACAGTAGTAGAAAAACACGGTACTTGCTACCATATGAAACATCATGGATTAGGTTTTGTTTGCTCAGTTTTTATTATACCCTTCTTCATGGTTTCTATCGTATCGCATGCCTGGTAGCATCCAATGATCATAATACTATAATAGTAGCCTATACGTGTTTGCTATGTGAGTCACATTATTTGTCATACCGTTTTAATATCAGATATCGATATGACTTTATGTTCTACATTTAATGTAGGACCTACGTGGGTTTTTTCTGGTTACCAATATGGGAGAGTTCACATAAGTCTAGTAAACTTAACATAATATGCTAGTGTCTTCTGTTGTCGCATGGGATCGGGAAGATGTGGAAGTTGATGCACATAAGTATTTAAGTTGACCTAGGCCTATTTATATTGATGTGCCATCCAAACATTCCTGTTCAGGAGATCCGACATTGCCTTGGAAACAAATCTACAACCATGAGGAGTAAGTAGGATCTACGCTGTTCGATGTAGTTCCTTATATCATAATACCAATCAGTAGGGTGTATGCGCCATGATGTAGGCCTACGAATAATGTCTATAGGTCTATATCCTACTGGGTATATTTCACTATCAGGTGAGTTTGTCTGTATAATTACCCCATCTAGATACTTAACTATGTAATTCGTGCAGCATCTACTAGATCCACCTACCTATATCTTTACTTATTCTGAGCAATAGTAGGCCTATATACACCTACTATTCAAAGTTTAGGCCTTAGATATATCTTACTTTGTTGTATTGTCTATTTGCAAGATAAGCATATAGGCCTATCTTCCAGTTTGTGCAGTGATTTAGGCCTACTTGAAAGTTTTCTCGACGAGTGCTGATGTTACAATAAATTAAGGTTAGTAACTTAGTAGATCTTAACAATATTGCAGGATTTACTTGATTCCATGCTTTTACATCTTTGAACAGTTCGTGACACCACCTAAATATAATACTAGCACGAAATAATGGAAACAAATTCCCAAAACAATAATTAATACGATAAGTATGCTTGCACCTTACTGATAGATGTAAGCATATTATAGTACTGTATGGTTTAAAAAAAAAAAGTAGATTCCTATGGTATGTCTCGTTGTCTACTGAACGTTGTCCGTTTCAGCTGATTTCGACACTTGCACTCGCCCGTGGGTACAACTTCCGGTTTACAAATCTACAAGTTTTCACACGAGGGAAACAATCTAGATCATACCAAATCAAACTCATTCAAAAATAAGTAACTCACAATTAATATATTGGTAACAGATTCATAAGTAAAACACTATTCATCAGATTGAATTACACTAGTAGCCAAAGCTAAAGAAACAAAGCGCAGGATCACGCCACGGCCAACGAACCTTGGTTTGTTTACAAACACGGCTGTGTAGTGTTGGGTGATTCATAAACTATATTCAGCCTGTAGTTCGTGTCTGAAAACTGGAAACGGTAATCAGCGGTAATACTGCATCCGCCTTCACCTGAGTCCGGGTGATACACGTGGTTGTCCATGGATTATGTACGCTAGTCAAGTGTAACTCTAAAGTTTGACACTTAAATTAATGAACAGCTGATGAAGCACCCGCGAAAAGTAATGGCAGACAATCTACTAGATTGCTAGACAATTTACAGTCGTACTGATCAGGTGAGAAGTTCTGCTCATCAAGTCTTGTTTCTTTGATATTCAGTGATATTTGGGTTTAAAGCTGCTTTCAATAGTATCACAACTTGTTCGTTAGTATGGGAAAGCACCTGTAGTTTTAACGTATATTTAAATATTCTATTATCTGAGCACGGTTGGTACTGACTGACCAAGGTAATAAATAAATTGCCACAGTCCACAATGGTACAGATATGGTAAGAACTGCTTCTGAAATTAACTTATGCGTACATCGATAATTATGAGTAGGGTCCTCATGCTGGGTTTGAAGATTTTTGCACCAAATTCTGATGATTTATCTCTGTGCCTGTCTGCTTCCACACCTGTACACAGTCATTGTATTCTATTTCAACTAGTTCTGAAATAATATATGTGACCGAAGGCATCTTACCATGCATTTCCTTGATATTTAAATTACTTTTGCTTTAGCCAATATGTAATTAATACAAAGTCAGTGGTAACTGCCATTTTGTCATATTACCTGAAGAAATTATAAATGGATTGTACCTCCGACCATTGATGAAATAGATGTGAGTACCCGTCCCCACATTAGTTCATTTGTGTGTCCTATTATCTACATTTCAGAATGGAATGGACAACTGGATAGTCTGATGCTTGAGTGTGTGATGTATTACATGTAGTCTGAGGCCAGCTATGTAACGTCAGCATGCCCTCGCTGCGAGACCGGGTGGCACAGATCTACTACACACATGGACTGTTCTGTGCCAGTCACCCGTACTTTGTCATCGTATCCGTCATCTGTGTTGTCATCTTCGCTTGGTAAGCTTACCAGGGCTGCTCTAGGAATGATTAATTAAGATCAGGATGATTGTTCAACAAATTAACAATATGAATGTATGAACTATTTCATTTAGTCTAAATATATGTTTAGATTATCATTGCAACAATTTGAATTTGTAATGTAGCGGTATATGGCAACTTATATTTTATCAAAGTAAATTACTTGATTACTGTATTGATTAATGAAAATACAGTATTCAAATTTAAAGGGGGTCAACTGGGGGTGTCATTTGAAAAACTGCAACGTTAATGGTATCTGATAATCTGTAGCACCCCCTGCAAATTCCAGGCTTGACCACCATTAACATTGTGCGTATGGAGAATGGTCCCCTTATTATTTTCTTAACTCATTAGGTATAGTCATGATAATGACATATCTCTGCGTGTGCCATGTTCACAGTTACCCTCTGTCCAAGCTCCCTCTGCCTGGCAACACCCCGCTCCAGTACAGTCTGCCGGTCGTACAGTTCCAGAAGAACCTGCGCCACGCACAGACGGAGGCACACACTCAACCACGATGGGTATTTGTTTTAACTTTTGTTTGTTTGTCATCAATTTTCTAAATACAATGCTTCCTCTTTCTTTTATGCTACTGGGTATTTCTCATGTTTGTTATTGTAATTTTTATCATGTCATCTACATTTTTAACCCTCTCTTTGCTGGATTATGCACAAACACAGCTCTTTAGGCATCTCTGGTTGCCTGCAGCAGGGAGAGGGTTAAATTAGTAATAATGTGTTACAAGAAGTAATATCAAGACATATGAGCGAGGATTTTGTTAACATTTGCTTAACATCACCTAAACGTGAAGCTTCAGTTAACTAATATTGGAAAATAATCCTAGATCAAAATAATAGTTCAAGGTTATGAATTATGTTTTTGAAATATCGTACTTGCCATGTCAATATCGCAAGTCTAAAGTATGTTTACGTATATATGACAAAGTAAATGTATTTGGCATAGTTATTCTTCATAAGTATTTTACACACAGTTTTACACAGCTTATAGAAAAATTGCTGTTCTCATTAATACTTTAATCCGTAAAGATCAAACCACAAACAGATCGAGCAAAAAAAAATAAAATCATTTCCATTAATAATCTTCACTTCTCAAATTCTTCACATGTCTTGAATTTTAGTACAAAACTGATAAAGATAATTCTTTATGTAATAAAACTGAAAACGTCAATCAAAGGATACATGTTCTGCTGCCAAAAACCTGCATACCTTTGGGGCAGAGATCGGTTTTCCTAACAGGAAGTGGAAATATTTGGCTGGTGAAGAATAGCTATTTTCCAAGTGTTGTTGAGTCACTTCTGGAGGATATAACAGTTTATAGTGGCACTGCATGTCAGGAATAACGTCAGCAGCTTCTTTCAACACCTTATTTTGTCTAGCTTTCATTTTTTTATAAAAACTTGTTCGCAAATCGTCAAGAGCATTACACCGACAGGAAGTACCAATCCACTAATATCCTCCATTCACGATAAATCTTGGAAATGGTTGCCACTAAAATTCCCAGCATTCCAAGTTGTTTAACTAAGGTGTTAACTCATCTCCTATCTATATGTATCTGGACTAAGGTGTTAACTCATCTCACTATCTATATGTATCTGGACTAAGGTGTTAACTCATCTCACTATCTACATGTATCTGGATGGCACGTTTAAAATAATAAATTCATGCTATACCAGTCTCCATCGTTAACGGTAAATTAATTCTGTCATGTACCGTACTTACTTCAATTAATAATTCTGCCATGTACAATATTGAAGTCAATCTGTAATTCTGTACAATATCATTATTTACATCATTTAGGAAGTTAATGCTGTCATTTCAGATATTTACATTAATTAGTTATTCTGTCATGCATGATATCTTTGTTTAGTATTTCTGTCAAATAAAGTATTAGCACATTAAACACATGTCTTGTTTGACCATTATCTAGGTCAATCATCTGTGATAGTGTGCCTTTAACAGTGTTACCTATGGAGAAACATCCCCTGGTTATTGTCTTAATTTCTAACACTGCTACCTGTACAATTTGCAACATGATTTTACATTACACATTTACTCTTGTCAATACTGGAGGTAACCTTAGAACCCCTATGACACTGTAGCCTTGATTAACACCCCCATACCCCACCAACCCACCCACCCACCTAGCACCAACCCCGCCCCACAGGCAAAAGGCCAGGAACTGGAACAGTGTAACCTAAGTACTGTAGGACGTAAAAACGTCTGTCTTTTGAACTGGTGTCAACCTACGAGGCTCTCCAGGTTGAACAACCCCACAACAACCCACAAGACAAGCGGGGCAGGTGAGATGGCATCATTCAAAGAGTGACATCTGCTATTGCCATCGTCTCTGGCGCCGTGCCCAAATAGTGCTCAGCGACTCTTGTCTGAATGGCACAAAAACATATTCATCTATGTCTAACACGTTTCTAATCTTAGGCCGCGATTTCCCCGTCATTTCCCTTCCCTATGTGCACCCAAACCCGTGTCCTGGACCAAATCGGCCATTGTGAAAACATATCCCGTCTCATTATAACGTTGATTGAAGTTTTGTGTATGAGGCATTCTTCTAGCATATGGAGACTAGACATGCGCTGGCTGCAAAGACGTACAAACAACAACCCGAAAAGCGCAACGTTTTCTTTTTCTTCTTCTACCTCAAGTGCAAAAGAAATAAACAGGAGCATCCGAGTTGGAACGTGCACACATTTCGTCTACCCAGTAACCTACCTAAAGAAATCAATTAAAGTAATGTGATTGTATCTCGAAGTGCATTCCATTCCATGCATGCATAATGACTATTCCAAACAACTTTACCCAGATATTGGTCGATAAACTATTAATTAACCCTCTCCCTGCTGCAGGCAACCGGAAATGCCCAAAAGAGCCGTGTCTGTGCCTAATCCAGCAGAAATTGTCCACAAACCAGTTATCAAAATTAGAAATTGTCCACAAACCAGTTATCAAAATTATTAAACAAACCATAATCCAAATATACGACGCAAAACAGTACAAACCACAAGTCAGATTTGCTCGAGTCATTAATCAAAATAACATTGCATCATTCTGCTAAATTAATCAATGCAGGTTACTGGTACTCATAAATCTGGTACATGCTGTCATCTCCATATTTATTAATAACGACCATAACCATCCTGCTTGTATGTATACGTGTAACCTTGGAAATGGAAATTTTCCATCTGGCCGTCTCAGAAACATGTAACACAGTGCGCCAGCGCGTCGTACAAAAGAAGGGCACCGAAAGTAAACTAATGCACACAGGAACATGTTTACTGAGTCAATTTCCATCGATCGGTTCCTCATTGGTGCTAAAAATAGCGCCGCTTTGAGTCCATACTCGCCAGGGTCCTCTGTTGACATGTGACCAAGTTTATTTGCTACTGTGATACACTCCCAATCTCCTCTATTTTATTCTCCAATTACATAAAATAAGAAAAAAAATAAGGACACCACACATCCAGATTGGGCTGATTGCGGAAGTATTTTATCCCACAGGTACTTGAAGAGTTTTAAGGAAGAGTATAATTAACGGTTTCCTTAATCACGTATTGCCAAATAGAGCGAACTTATAAGTGTGTCACATTTGATCACTAGATACGAGTTGTGTATGGAATGCAAAAACTAAGCAAAAAAATTAAGGCCTATGGATGATTGTAAAATATATAAGCTGCTTTATTTTCAAGAAATCATAATAATAATTTAATAAGATGATATGACAGGTGTTACAGACACACTCACATTTTGTCGAGGGTAATTTGGAACTAAGTTTGATACATGCATGTACTTTGGATAATTTGGAAAGGCTGTTCACAAACAAACAAGACACAAACCCAAAGCCTAATAGAGTGGAATATTCACAAACGTGCAAATCTAAAACAACATATATCAAGCTCTCATAGTGTATAAATTGCAGGTAGGTTTATACAATGCTACTTTGACATCTACACATTAATTATTAAAGGCCATCATGACTTTGTAAAGTATGTCACAACAGGTAAAACAGAAGATATGTAACCTGAGCCCTGCTGTATTTCATATAGCTGACATCTCTCTGAAACCAAGCTGCAGTAGTAACTGAAGTATTGCTCGTGGGATTGCAAGAGTGCGTGTACATGTATATATTTATAGACAACATATATAATACATACTACATGTAACAAAAATAAAAAATAGAAAATATTTTGTTTATTACATCCATTTTCAAGAACATTTTTTTTCTTTTCTTGTTTCATCATGTTCATATGGATTTAGTCACGACCTAATATTTAATTATTTTTAACCCTCTCCCTGCTGGAGGCAACCAGATATGCCTAAATAGCAGTGCCTATATGCCTTATCCAACAGGGAGAGTCAAATCAATTTTTCTTTCCCCATCCATAATTCTTAACATTTTGTTTTATATTCAATGTTGTTACTTTTGTTCATGTAACCATTCAAAAGTATTATTCCCTAACTAGTATTGGTGCACTTGATACCCCTTCTCCAGCTTTAACCTTCTTTCTGCTGTGGTCAACTAGAGATGCCCTAGCTGTCTTAACAGCATCCTACAACGACGAATTCAGCAGAGAAAAAAAGGAGTTAATCGAGCATCTTCAGTACTGCACCAGTATATCGTTATTTAAGCCATCTTTCCGCTGATGTCAACTGGAGATGCCCTAGTGGCCTACGATGACAAATTCAACAGAGAGGAAAGGGGGTTAACGGCATCTTCAGTACTATACACTGCCGTCATTGTGCGGAGTGGTTGTATTCAGCTGGCATACACCGGTACATACATAGATCTACTCTGTCAACACAGGGCTGTGTGTGTGTAAACATTGGCCTATCTTTAGCTCCAGTGGATATTAGGTGGATATTCACTAGTACAAGGTCACCATTACAAATAATCTGGATTAATCCGTTACTACGATGAAAACCATTTGAGATTGCTCACATGCACTTGAAGACGCATAATGCCCTAAATTTCCTCAAATAATCTGGATTAACCAGTTATTAGGAACAGATTTTTCTTTAAATAATTTTGTGGTTGCTAACATACATTTTGATGCATAATGCCCTAAATTTGTTCAAATAATCTGATTAACCAGAACAGATTAAAAAAGAAGAATTGGAGATTGCTAATATATTTTGAATATTAAAGCACTAATTCACTCTCGAAATAATGTCAAAAGCCTTCTACTATGTTCATTACAAAATAATTTATGTCTTGCGTGTCTGGAAATTAACGTTTGCTTGTGGATGTGCATTAGGTCACCACACCTGCTACTGTCATTAAAAAATATTTATTTAAAACAAGCTTACTTCAAAGAGTGCACCTTGCCACACACTAACACATTTAATAAGATTTAGCAAATTGTAATCTCTACTTGTTTGTGTAGGACTTCCTTGTCTCTCAAAAACATCCACTGGGAACAAAATATTGTTCATATTTACAATGCCTTGAATTCCTGGAGACCAAACAAAAGACAGCTACCAGTCATATCAGAATGTGACATGCAAAATTAAAAATCACCCATTAAAATTAACCCATTATTGGTCCATTACGATGATAACAAGAAGATAGTATTTTGAAATCCTCTTAGAGCCATCAATCATTATGAGAGTAACATAATATTAAAGCGGAACCCCTTCACAATGTAGCGATATTTTAATTAATCCCACATTCTAAAAAAAAGACACAGAAAATAGAACTAACAGTATGACTCCTAAATCCCCGTCGCGTAATAATAAAGGGTTACATCCAAAACTGTCCTGAATACGTAATGCACATTTACAATTCAATTATACGCATTTCTAAAGCCGCCATATAAACAACTGGTATAAATAAACACGAGAAACAACTTACATCACGAAGACTTTGCACTCTTAACAGGCTCTTTTTTCTTTTTCCCACTGACAAAATTGTTCTGTTGGGGAAAACGTATCGCGCCCGCTGTGTCAACACCGTTACTGGGTCACATCCCTGCGACCCTATTGTCAATATAAAAGTAGTATTTCCCTGCTACTACCTATAAATAAACTATCAATCAAATCTCATTTCTGCCAGTCTGCTGATTCGGTGTATCTGTAACACTAGAGTCAACAGAAGCTGCCCTGTTTGCTCGGAAAAGCTATGTATGTCTTCGAGTCGATTTAGGACCCTCCGTAAAGGGAAGAAGACCACACAAAAAAAACTGACAGCCTTGAAAAACAGTTGCTATCAATATGTTATCAGGATTTACTTTGGAGTACGTCTCCTGTGTCCAGCAGATAATTATTTCTCAAAAAGGAACAAAGAGATTATCGCTATCGGCGTCAAGATTACCTTGTGGTGCAATGATCATGACAACGTTTGAGAAAAATATTTCAATACTTTTATATAAAGTAATTATAAAAATAATACATTCTATTTAATATATTTGTATTTTTATTAATTGGGGATTAGAGTTTCTTTCAAGATACTTTCACATATTTATTGGTTTCTCGAGAAAACCCTCATAGCGCCGAATGTTGCAGTAAAGCTGAAATCATCAGCTGGTATCAGCAGACCAAGAATGATAACGGCATATTGCCACAGTACATAAAGCACACACCATTATGATCGCATCGGAGGGGGGACTTTTGCGACCATTAATGCACCAACCAACCTCTGGATAGGATTTGAACCCGGGGCATTTAGTCATGAAGTCCAGACATTCAACCAATCTGACATTAAAATGGAATAAATCAATTTTACGTTTGTTAAAATATATGGTTATGTTTGTTAAATAATGTGGTAATGTTTGCTTTGAGACATGTTTAGATATTAAATAATATTTTAAATAATCACCGAGATCTCTTAGATACGAGAACAAACATCTCTTCACTGTGCCATTCTCTATACCTAATAGATATGAAAAGAAAACATTTAACTATGTTGCCTCACGCCTATGGAACAACATGCCTGTTCACTTGAGGAATTGCCCCTGCTATTGAGGACTTGCCCCTGCTATTGAGGATTTGCCCCTGCTATTCCTCCTTCAAACCACTGCTTAAAACTTATCTATTCACTCTCCAAAAGGATTAATTCATTACCAACTAGCGCTGTGAGCATATACATCTACTAATTATTATTATTAATTATTATAATTATTATTATTATTGTTCTTCTTCTTATTATTAATATTATTATTATTATTATTACTATAATAACAATAGAACACTGTATTAATTTTAGATACAATAATATTTAACTTAAAATATATTCTTACAACACCACTGGCCTCTATGCTCGACCAATTCATCATTCATCAAATATAAACAGGACAGAAATAGATATGCTAAACATAACCATAAGCCATTTCAAATGAATACACAAATACAAAATATTCATATCACCAGCTGATCGTTCAAAATCTTTTTATTTAGGTAATCGTTTCTAATACAAGCAATGTAATATTTATGACATTTTCATCAAAACTATTTATTTCGTGAGCAAAATGCTGACATCATCAAAAGTGTGTATAGTAAAAATTACAAGGTTATTTCTAAAATGACAACGGACGCCAAACTATTTCCCCGTCTTCAACATGTTCAAATGGAGGATACATCAGGTATGCACCATTGTTCCATGTCAAAGAAATTTTGGGATTACTCTTCTGAGAAATCACATACAGGTCTGGTTTTCATTAAGCAAACACTGTGAAACCAAACTGGCATATGTTAAGGCTGGTCAAACATGTATTGTCTTTGAATGCCATGAAATATTTCAATCATCCATCGGCTGTTTTGTGTAACACAGTTTACCAGACAAACATCAGATGTTAATAATAGGTTTGTGCCCAGTCCGATTCCGTTGTTTTGCTAGTCTGATTCTGTTGTTTTTTGCTAGTCTGATTCTGCTGTATTTTGCTAGTCTGATTATGATGTTTTTTGCTAGTCTGATTCTGTTGTATTTTGCTAGTCTGATTATGACATTTTGTTAGTCTGATTCTGTTGTTTTTTGCTGGTCATATTCTGATGATTTGCTAGTCTGATTCTGTTGTTTTGCTAGTCTGATTATTTTGTATTGCTAGTCTGATTCCGTTGTATTTTGCGTAGTCTGATTCTGTTGTATTTTGCGTAGTCTGATTCTGATGTTTTGCTAGTCTGATTCTGATGTTTTGCAATAACGAGATATGTCACTGACGATGTACTTACTGCACATGTATTTTCATACTTAGTGCTGCAAAGTGTTAATATTCACATGACTTTGGTACCGTAAGTGTATTTGTAGTAGAGCAATGAAAAAAGTCCATATAAAAGTTATATAATCATATACAGTTCTGAATAACACTCAAATATCCACAAAACAAAACCTCATTTCAAAATACACATCATAAAAAAAAAATAGCACCTTCCTCAAACTCAAATCCAAATAGTTCTCTGGCCATTACACTGCCAAATGAAATCTACTGCTTTTAGCACATTTCACTTTGGTCTCAAATGAGATGTTGCCTGGTAGTACATGTCATGTACTGTAGCAATCTTATTCTACCCTCTTCTTCCATAAGCTACCAATTACCAGTACTCCAGACAACATACTGTGTAGGTGTGACTGGCATGGGTATAAATAGAACCACTCCCAACCGTCATGCATCCTGTATGGCAATAACAACCGAAAGATAGAACTTCCGCTCTCTCTCTCTCGCTCTCTCTCCCTGAGAAATGAAATTAATTTGTCGTGAACAAATGTGGACAGTGTCCAAAAGAGTCACGGTGGTACTTACTCGCTGGAATCTCTTGTGAAATCGATTTTCGCGATTTATCCTAGAATAAATATATAATCTTGTGGGACAGAACCCTCTTCAGCAAGGGAAAATGTGCCACTGTAAAATCTTGACCCTAAGGCAAACTGAGTATTAATAGAAAGTAAGTTGTACATTGCCATCAGTGTTGCCCAGTCTATCTGCGATACAAAGGGGTGGGAGGTGTGGGCTGCCCATTTCTGTATAGGGGGGAGTATTGTATGCAGAAATACATTACTAGGTGAGAATACTGTACTGTATAGTACGCCTGAGAGCTTAATCACAATACAGATTAGACTGGCAATAACATGTTTATAAATAGATGTTAAATAGGAAGGTCACTCAGCATAACATTTGCACATTGGTAAGTTGTATAGGAATTATCATATACATGTATGTGCGCTATAAATACACTCTAAACATGCTCAGTGAGGCATTCACTTCTAATGCTCTTAAATTCTCAACAATGTTGCCGCCTGTCAAATAATATTATATTGCACTGTGTCGCATTTCAAACTCCATGCAGGTTCATGTCAAAGCAAAAAGCATCAATTTTCATTGAATGTTATTGAAGTTGAATGATATAACACCACAAAATGTGCTGACAATGACCTATAAAAATGAATTTGAATTTATATTTTTTTTTATTTTCCAGAGTAGACATCAACATGTATATATCAATTGTGGTGATCACCGGATTGTAATGACCAATAATTTTCATCCACTTTGTTACATGACCGCATATGGCATTCAGAGTGTTTCATGTTGGGAGCCACAAAATACCAACAAGGCAAAATGTTGGCCATAGGAAGACAACAACATAACACTAGGTCATAGCACTAGGTAAGTGTAGTACTGTACTATTATCTGAGAGACCTATCAAAACCTGAGTATTCGTCGTCATAAGTAATTAAATAATTAATGCACAATGCAAAGTGCCAGAATATGGATTATTTCTTGGCCAAATGTTTCTTTACTTTAAAAGTTGATTAATTTTAAATTGCCTCTGTACACGCAGCAGAAAATGGGTGCCTGGTAGGAGAGTAATTTTACAATGAACTTTAATCATAACGGCTATTGTGATGTCATAAAAGGTACAACTTGGTTTTTAAAAAATTACTGCAGTAAATACAAAGCTCTGTAATTTCAAAAGAAATTGACATTTACTGATGATGACAACATACTGTAAGCTACTACAAACTTTCCTCTCTTTCATAAATAGTATTTCTTGAAGCTTAAAAAAAATGGAAATGTTCTAAATAACCCTAAATAGCCCAACAAAACTTCCCAACAGAAATGTATTTGGCTCAGTGGCAGACATAGTAGGCAAATTGTATATGCAATTACACCAAATCTGTGACACAATGCTAGAAAATGCAGCTTACCCCACCAAAAAATATTTTTTTAATATGCTTGCATTTGTACAGCAATAATATTATTTTAACTACACATTAAATTATGTAAATATATATAACTAAAATTGAACTATAATTTAACCTAATTAAAACATTAATGTGACTTTTGAAAAGTAAATAACATGTGATTTTACTACTGCTTCCTAAGTTGCACCAAGTCACTCAATCTGTCACATAATTATATTTTTGCAATGTGACAAAACATCAGTGTTTTTAAATATACTGTAATTTAATTACACTTCACATATTCAATCTTGACCCAAATAATGTCGCAAATGAGCACTATACTACAAAGGTAGACAAATGAAATAAGAAAGATTATCATTTAGACAAATAAACATTTATTATGCAAATTAATAATAACCTGAATTAAATCCATGTAAAATATTACCAAGACCTAGGTTGATGTAACTTTTGATGTCTATTGATGCAACTCAATGACGGTACAATAGACTGCACTTTATCTGCACCATTAACCATCTCACTGCTGCAGGCAACCGGATATGCCCCAAAGAGCAATGAATGTGCATAATCTAGCAGGGAGAGGGTTAACATTCTCATCTAGAGTCAAGCATGGACAAAGTCAAACAAAAGCTATACCATAGACAGTGAACATCAACAATGATGCAAAAGCATCAATACGAGAGAAAGACATTAATAGCTTAGACCAGCCTAATCCCCTCGGATTCTTGATGAGTTCAGATATAATAACATGTACCAGGTCCTAACAAAACATATCCTCTCTTTTTCAAATCTTCGTTTCTTCCCACCAGATTAGGAGAATCCAAAGAAATAAACAAATAAAACAAGCACGGTACTGTAATAATTAAGTGCAAAAGCACTGGAAATGTCAGTTTGGGTTGTATACTTCCCAGGGAGTTGAGAAGGAACATTGAGTGCACACCCATCTATTGAACAGAGATAAGTGTGGTGCTTTGAGCATGCCTTAGGGGGGGGGGGGGGGGGGGGTTTTGGCCCCTGATTAATATTATAATTATAATTTCTTATTATTATTGTTATCATTATGTGCATTCAGAAGGTTTGTGTTGACTTCTGGACTGTTGGGGATAATGGTAGCCATGTCAATGGAAATAAACATTGTGCAGCTTATTTTTTTGTAATGGGGTTTATAGTCGCTTTCTAGAATCTTTCACTAACATCACGACTTGTCAGTTTAGGGCAGG
>JAULBP010134507.1:0-16378 GCA_032355345.1 Lepetodrilus pustulosus | reverse complement strand
AATATCAAGTGTTGGGGACTTAGTATACCAGGAAATAACAACTTTTGGGTGTACAAATCAAACGTAAATAGTCTCAAACTGAAATTTGTTTGGTCATTATCTAGGTCTATCAACCGTGATTGTATGCCTTTAACAAGCAAAACACGACTTGATTATACCTTAATATTATCGTCTTTACGTCAACATTAATCACCATAGTGAAATGATTCATTAATTAAATGTTAATGTAACATCAGATAATTCGCCAAACATCTCAGGAATGTGTAGAATGCACATGCTTGTTCAAGTCATTATTTAACAGCTATGTGTGGTTAGGATAGCAACAAGCAACACGCAAATTAGTGTTCTTAGTCTTGTAATAAATATTTGATGAATCATAACTCATCGAAAAATTCATTTTCAATGGCTAATCAACTCTGTATTAAATACATTAAAAAGTAAATCAGCTTTTTAAAATGGAATTTTATTTCAAAGATTATGTAGGCCTACTTTTTATCAATTTATGATTACAATATTAACAATATTATGACTACAGTACATTTTTACTCTTATGGAATTGTTATCTTCTCATACTATTCATATGGTGAAGCAGAAATCAGTCAATTTATTCACTTCCGTACCTAAACGTAATTAATGAAAACGTTATAGCCAGAAATGCTGCTGCAACGTTATCCGGCAAATTTGAATTGTAAATTAATTTAGTTGGGTTTCCAGCAGCCAACAGCTGGGTTCTCCCCCACCCCAACTTTTACATCGACCGGGATAAAATAAACACAATCCTCAACCTATATTGATCGAAGGAACATGCTATCTGGAAAGTCGGCGAGTGTGTTAGCTGAGCGCCGCCATGTTATTTTGACCTAGATTGATCTGGAGGTCAGCTGATGTTTGCTGAACGCAGGTTGAATGCATTTGGCAGTATTTGGACAGGAGTCCAGTGTAGGGGCTAACCCAATTCAAACAAATGTCTGATAATACACGGCTGTAAAACGGAGTTAATGGGATTTCGTGTCATTATCTTACTACTCGGGGACTGTAGTGACCTAGTTTCGACCACTAACGTGACCTAGTTTCCTACTGGAAGCTATTAGTGTATTTTGACATCGTTTCTGGTGACTAAGGCGACCTATTTTTAAATTATGCTGATTATGTTGTCCGGAAATAGTGGCAAATGTAATTTCGTTGACGTATCCGGGAAATATCCATTTTGATGTATAAAGGTAAATATTATTACCAGCAAAACTAGACTAGGTCATACAACGTGCGCGTGTATAGTATACATACCTTCCTGTATATCGTATGTCCATTGGGAATCGATCTGTGATATTATAAATAATAATATGCCAATGGTCTACTCAAGATAGTAAATCACTCTTATACATGTAGATGCATTTCTATATATATTGCATCATGACAATATTGATATGTTTTCTTTAAAAAAATAATTAATTAACTTGACTAAGAATAGATATATGTCAAATGGACAGAAACATTCATTATCGTTCAGAAGCCTTGTTGAAAATAAGACTGCATATGAGCACGCTCGTTTCTATTTTCAAATAGTATTCTATAAATATATGCTGAGTAAATTATATATAGCTTAACCAAAGTGCTTGAGAAATAGCGGGATACTGAGCGTAAAAAGAAAGGACAATGTTCAGGGTTATTGCAATGTTCTATAGGCTACTAATTATAGTAAACATACACTAGTCTATTATCATGACTATAATTAAGATCTCTAACAACTTTACTATCGTAAACAATGACAGATTTCTTTGACTTATCGATCCAATGTCCAACAAAACATTGTTGTTGCGGCCAGTTGATATTCAAAACCAGAACAGGTGCCAATGCATTATAACCACGATCCTGACAAAGACCATTTAATTCTCGTTTTACATTGTGTATATTCATAAGCTTACGCATACGCACACAGAAAACTACGACAACGGTCATTGAAATCTCCAATGTTATTCATGAGTCGACTATCAGGTTGGGAATACAATGCGATGAAATTTTACATGGTTGTCCTTTAGAATACGCCTCGAATGGTTGTTCTGAGTAAGAGTGTGTTAGATTACAAGGTATAATATGATAGTGTGGATGTACTAGATCAGTGTAGGACACCATCGAACAATCGTCCTATTGGACACCATCTTCGAAACAAAGGCTATTATAAATTTTATGGAAGTTAAGCAGATACGATGGCTTGTGTTTCGAGGGTAAAGGAATGCATACAATTGTCATTTTGTATACAGTGGTTGGTGTCCGGAATATAAATCTTTGACATTTATCATTTCCGAGTAAAAGGTTCTGATCACTTTGCTATTCTTGTCTTGTAAAACTGAAAATGTAATTGTTTTGCGTTTCAAGTAACACTGATATTTTGCCATTTACAAACGTAATAATAAATTATCATTGTGTTATCATAGTATAATACTAGCGTTTCAGTGTTGTTGTTGTTGCTGTTGCTGCTGCTGCTGCTGTTGTTGTTGTCGTTGTTGTTTAGATTGCAATCAGCCCAGGCCTCGAGATGGCGTACGAAACATTTTGTACGATTTCATGCTCATCTCAGATTACTTCACAAATCCAGATGCAAATTTGACATTCATGAAAACGTAAGGCAAAAGTTCATTAATCTCTGGACCTAGTCTGCGGTTCACGAAAGAATCGTACCGGTAGCCATGACCCGAATCTATTACATGTCCTGCTATTGTTAAAAAGAGTATAAAATGACGTGCACACTGGCCTCGAGATTACGAAACAATTTTAGTACGATTTCATGTTCAAGGAATCCAGCTCAAAATTGATATGAAGATTTGTGAACAAAACGTTGAACTTGAGCATGAAATTGTATTCAAGAAAGGTTCGTAATCTCGGAGCCTGGCCTAGTGATTACGAAACGTTTCGATCACGATTTCATGCTCAAGCTCAAAATGTATTTGAGGATTTGTGAGCAAAACGTTGAGATTGAGTATGATTAGATTATATCATAAAAAAAAGTTTCGTAATCTCGGAGCCTGGACTCGAGATTATTAAATTTGACGGTACGATTTCAGGCTTAATTTTCAACATTTATAATAGGGATATGTGACCAAAGATTTTGAGGAGCATGAAATCGTAAAAATAGTTTCCTAATATCGGAACATAATTTTAGGTCATGGCTATATACCATGTACAGTACGACACTTTCGTGAAAAGTCGAGAATATCTCTAGGAAACGTATGTATCATAAAACCTATATAGAATCCCCATACAGTGCAAGTGGTAGGCTACAACACTGGCCAATATGTTCTGAAAATAACATCCGGGTTCTCGCGTCACCAGCATGCTGCGTGCACTTATCCAGCCAAGCTGGGAATATAGTAGTCTCTCTCACAGACCCTGTTCTCTAATACTGCTATTCGAAATATCTCCTATGGACAAAAGCAAGTATACATCAGTAGAATTTATTAAAAATAATTTACTTTCATCCTCTGAGACTATTGAGAGTCTAGGAATATAGCATCAAACGTTCTTGTATTTCCTTCATCTCTATATATTAAGTTCTCGTGGTATGAGCATAAGCTGTGGACAGGGTTCAGTGATGCCTACAGTGATTATCTGGAAGTACAGCATAATAATATGAATAGTGTAGTTTGCATTGTGATGACGCACGCATTTGTCACACAGGTTACTGTGTGTTATGATGGTCCCGTTCTTGGTGTTTCTTACTTTGCTATTTTCTTGTGAAGGTCCGAGTGAATGTGTATAATGGCACACATTTCGGTGCATATTTTCAGACTTTTGCTTCCGGACACCAATTTGTTTGTTTTTCTCTTTAATTATTATTGTGGATCTAGATGAATTTAATTTATCTCATTCGTCTTCGAATTACCAAATATTTATCATGCTTTTTTTTCTTCTTCATATCCATAACAGTTACATATATGTTCTTCAACTACAATCAATTATTTTCGTTGCTAGATATACCTAAAATAACATATTTTACAAGCAATGCTTACTGTTTCGAAGGTTATATACACATTTCCAACAACGAAGACTTGGTGTGGTACTTGATACATTCACGTGGGTACAGCTCTTGGTCTATATTCTACAGGAAACCTATAGTTTTACCATATAATTATAGATCTGTAATACTGTAATACTGTTCTTCGTATGTTCCAGTTTGCTTTTGTTATATCACACAACTTTTGATGTGAATGTGGGTACAGTGATTGGCGTATCTTCCACCCTGAAGAACGTTATCAATACAATTTGTTGTTCTTTCAATTGGCTCCTATATGATCATCTTCGATGACTACACAACACATCTTTGATGGCTGAACAACACAAGCCCTGAATAATTTTGCAAACGTTTATTGATACAAAACCCTGAATGACCAAGGAGTAGAAAACAATGGCGAGAAATGAATTATGAATAATGAACAAATGAATTTCTTATGAACAAATGAAATACAATAATGTATTGTTCCTCTGAGGAATGTTCTATTGATGCTATCATGACGAAGTGTAACAAACATAGACCAGCCTAGAACTGAGGTGGAAACACTGATGTCTCATGTCACTGCCAGAGGTGACATTACTGATGTCTCATGATGTCACTGCTAGAGGTGACATTACTGACGTCACCATCTAGAGATGACATTAATTATGCCACCAGTAGAGGTGACATTACTGACAATGTCACCATTTAGAGATGACATTATTTAAGCCACCACTAGAGGTGACATTACTGATGTCACCATTTAGAGATGGCATTAATTATGCCACCAGTATTGGCGACATTAGTGACAATGTCACCATTAGAGATGACATTAATGACAATGTCACAACTAGATGACATTAACGACAATATCACCATTAGAGATGACATAAACTATGTCACCACTAGAGATGACATTTAATGACAATGTCACCATTAGAGATGACATTAACTATGTCACCACTAGAGATGACATAAATAACAATGTCACCATTAGAGATGACATCAACTATGTCACCACTAGAGATGACATTAATGACATATGGAGATAACCCTTTAGGGCAGCTGGGGAAGGAGAAGAAATAATAAATACAAGAGTATATCTACCACAACTGATATTACTACCTGGCCAGGGCAAGGCGTGTTTTAACATGACAATGACTTGGAAGCAAAATATCTTGAAGGAGATCTAGAGTAGGCACAAATCGCAGGATACACATGGAAGCCGATCTTGTGTGCTGCTGACAAAAGTTGTGCGAAACCCCCATATCATAAAAGTTTTGGGACACGTGACAAATTTTTGGACATGAACCGATTTGAGGAAAGTTACTGAAATTAGCACCTCAAAATACACACAAATTGTCAGCAGAATGTCAAAGGTTGAACCAGCTACTGGGGGGAGTATTTTGAGTTCAGGTGGCGCTGAGCCAATCGTCTGGACAAATATTATTTCTGGACAAGGATTATTACACACGGGTTTACAGACTTCAACATATCTGGGTCCGGTTTCAGCCACTGGGGAGGATGCTATATGTAATGTAAGTTTGTCAATGTCTCCGCTGCAACGGTCAGTCACACACACATACACAAACATGTTCACTCGAGGAATCTTGTCACATTCCAGATTTTCACCAATGATATTTGTCCACCTGCTCATGGTAAATGTGGATGGAAATGGGTCACGATTGTCTTCAGTTCATATGTGTAATATAGTTTATGGATGATGGCCTACTGAGTGAGAAACGAACCTGATCAGATGTGTGTATGGATTGCTAGCAAATATATAATGTATATAAACAGCTATGCTCTTGAGTATAAAAAAAATTCTTGCTTGGTGCATAGATATTATTGCATTTCATCGACAACCAAATAAATAAAGTCAGTGGCTGAAACAGGACCAAGAATTAAATGTAATGTCCTTATACTGTAGTGATCTCACACCTCCTCAGCAAGGGAACACACGCACACACATACACCAACACAAACTGGGTACTGTATGCAGAACATCGATGAATAATTTGAACAGGATCAGAGAAATAAATTAACTATGGAAATGAGAGTAGTCGGCACTTGTTCAAAAATAATGTTTTCAATGGTCAAAAATCATGTTTTGATGGAATTAATAAGTACCCTTTTAAAAAAAATTAAAAACCTGTGGTTTAGAGCCGCTTTCAAGAATGTTTCGCTCATATCACGGCTTGTCAGTTTACGGCAGGATGAAACCTGCAACACCTGTAGGACTCAGTGTTGCAGTTGCACCTGAAAGCACCGGCTGGTACTGACAGACCAAGGATGACAACTGCTTTACAGTAGCACAGACGACCCATCCTATCATGATTGCATTGGAAAGGATCACATCTGCAAACATTGATACCGGGATGTCTGGGCAGGTTTGAACTCGGGACCTTTGGCTCGGAAATCCGACGGATCTGCCACTGCACTACAAATATCTAAATAAATAACACCAACCAATAAGACATGTGGTAGGAAGTGATACAGATACGGTTCTTATCACATCATTGTATTTCATTCATATGAAAACATTGCAAAGTATGAAACTATTATTTTGTACATAAACTGTTCCCTTTGTACTTGTACAGCACTTCAACTGACATTGGGTCACAGTGTTGTTTTGCTTTGTTGACCTTTGAAAATAATCTTGGCGGGATGGATTTACAATTTGATTGGTTGAGATTCACTCCCTGTTATTTGTATATCCTGGGCCCATTTATACAAAGCGAATTTGAGTAAATATTTTTGCAGGATGAAGTATTTTTGTAAGAACTGGGACCTAAAATTAATTTTAGTTAGAAAAACAAAACAATATTTGAACAATGGCATAATAATGCACTAGATTTTTAAATGGTTTTCTTATATAGATAAGATGATGTGAGTTTGATGGCTTTGTATGTAGTCCCAGAAGTGTCCACAGTTATTTACAAACAACAGATATTAAACACCTTATACATGTAGTCCTTTTCAAATAGGTTGGATACAATTTGTTCTCGATAAACCTTTTTATTTAATAACAAAGAGTAATTTTTCCAAAAAATGTTAAGTTTGAAAAAAAAAAAGGATTTCAATTAAAAAAAGAAAATGCCTCCAGAAGTATTTGACAAGGACTACTTTATAGGGATGCTTTCAAGGGACTTGATCGCAATGATACCATAAGCTTGGTCTTGCATTCTTTACTACACATCATGCATTCTCTGAAGTAGACTATCGTGACAGTAGGACAGCCTATGATCAGAGTGGCGCAACATACGCATTACAAACATTCCCCAGGTTAATACACGAGCGTAAGGTCACATATGCATGCTTCTTCTGAAAGAGACTTTGTACAATACAACTTGATAATATGCAATGTAACATTTTTTCATTCAAATGATGGTGGCCGCTTGCAAACATAAATATCATTTTTGGACTTTGCAGTAGACAAGACAAGTATTGGAGGACATATAATGTGGACAGTTCAACACACAACAAATCAACACAGCCTATTCTTCACACTAGAATGATGAACCTTCCACTGGAGACGAAAACAACAATCTAATGATAGTCGAGACCGAAAGCAATTTTTTTTTTGTTTGTTCATTTTGTACATTCATGCATGCTGCAACAATTCTTTAACATTAAATGAGAATAATTTTTTAAACAATTCAACGCAAGAGCAGGATGTGTGCTTTGGTCGACCATCATTACATTGTCGTCGCCTTCGTAGGAAAATGGGTCAGCGATCTCTCGACATAGACTGGACAGCATGGGTCAAGTTAACTCTTTTCATGCTAGTGTAATGACAACTGCCCTGGGATTTCTCTCCAGTACGAAACAGTGTAACATTTTACTCCACCCTGGCATAGTCTATGGCTAAGGTTGGAGATGAAAATTATGCTGTTTCGTACAGGAAAGCCATGTAGGGTCTCTCTGATTGCCACCAACATGCAGAAGGTTAAATTACCCATGCACTGCAACATTTTGTTGGCATTGATGATTTTTGTTCGCGATTCATGTATACTGACTGTCATGTTAATGAGCTATGAAACGTTGCAAGTCTACGTCGAGATCACAACTGCTAACTAGTCGTGAGGTAAATAGGGTCCAGTCAAAGACAACAACAGCGTTAAGTTAAATAAATAAATAGTGTCAATAAATACCATGGCGATACAGGAATACTTTTAGTTTTATGACATCTTTATGACAGTGTCACATATGACATTTTATGGGGGGAGTATTTTTTTTTTTTCAGTATTTTTTTTTTCTCGATATATTTCAATACAAAAAATAATTCAGACATTTCTCCACGACAAAGACACGTCTCTTGTGAAGCAAATAAATAAAAAGAAAAAATAACTGGCAAGGTTTTACGCGAGTAGAATTGCACCATCTATATATAATAGAGGGGGCGGTAGTGTATACCCTTGACGAATGCACACCTTTTTAAATAGGAAGGAAAAATTAAATATAATGTGCAGCTTGATGTGTCAAGAATAAACAGTACAAAAAAAATAAAAAGAATCAACAAATAAATCTGAAATTTTTCTGTCATAGTGGAAATGCACTCACAAAGTGCCAAAGAGTTTGGTCGAGTAGGCAAAGAAATGGGTTGGCGATTAGTGTGGTTCATGTGGAATTATATGATTGAGAATATAACCCAGAATACACCGATTGTAATAAATATACAAATGTCATTGAACAATTTGGCAGCTTAGGCTTACGGTAAATGTGAAATGACAATCTGATTAGTTGTATGATGAGTATAGTACCCCTTTTATCAAAATGTAACTGAAGATAATAGAGAAAAAAATAAAATTGACTGGTGAATTAATAATTATCAGCAGAGCAGCAATGCAATACATGCACACACAACCAAAGGGTCCATTCACAAAGCTTTCACAGTTGAAATTCGTGATTTTGATTTCTGAAATGGTTAAATGTTTACCAAAAATTTTAATTGGGATTTCTGGTGTCATGTCATGAGGAGTGAGTGAGTGAGCGAGTGAGCGAGTGAGTTATTGCTTTATGTCACGGTGGGAATCTTTCACCCATACGTACGCGACACAATGTCATGAAGAAAGTATTGTAAACAAACCCTTTGATGAATCAAAGCCAAGGCAGAAAAAGGAATGGTATAAGATAGGCATATAGGAATCAGCACATGTTCATATTATAAATACATCTCCATGATATACTAGATATATATTATGGGAGTAGTCCTTCATTAGAACTAGTTTTTTTTCCAGATTCACAAAGCTTACAATACCATATCATTCAACACTTATATGCATTTTCATCTTTAAAATCTGTGATCGCAGCATCTATGGTAACAGTAAATAGGAGATTTGGGGGGAACTTGCTGCAACATGAGTAGTGCAAATGTCCCAAGTTTTAAATACTGCTTGCGAAAACCTGACCTGGATATCAGACAATAACGATAATTTTTTATGGGTATTTTTAACTGAAAATTTGGCATGTAATGCATATGCCTAATATTAAAGGATATATTCCAAATAGAATTTTGTCAATATGATCCCAGTAAAATTATGACTAATATTTCATATAAGTAAAATCAAATTTTGGGATATTTCTGCATGTTGACAGAATCTTATATATGGGTTTATCCTAGGCTTCCACCCCTGGACATGTCGTCACAAGCTTGGTCCGATGTACTACTCATGTGGCAACAAATCCACAGCATTCACAGCATAAATCAACTTTTTCATAACTATAGTTACTATTTGAATACAACCCTGAGAGCAAAACATTGAAAAACCAGCCTCACTGTGGGAATGAGACTTTTGACACCCACTTTTCATTTCTAGCTAAATTACGACAAATATTTGATTAAACTTATGATCTGCATCATACGTCTGACTAGGCGATGCCAATATCGAGGGGGGGCAACAACAAAAAACTATTTGTAATTCTGTATATACAGTGCAGCATGCAGTCATTTTAACACATAACATGTCATAGCTCTCAACATAGTGCTGTCGCACCGTAATAAGTTAGAATCAGGGACATTTTACAAACATCTATATACAATATAATAAAAAAAAAAAAGACAAGTTTTTCACAGGAATATATTAGTCTGTTAGGAGGCCAAATTTAACCCATCTTGTCGACATTCACCAATAAGTTAAATTTCTCCAGATTCACAACATAAATATATTTCTAATAGCCAATGAGCATTGATTGATTAAGTATCTCTGTAATTTGTTGGGTCAAATTCCAGACTATAATCCTCTGGAGATGCCCGACAGAAAGTCAGCATCAGTCGGGGCAAAATTTGACCTTTCTTCCCAAAGTACCGGTGGTTTTAAATTGGACCTGTTGTTCGCAAAGACATGCAAATATCAAAATTTCCCCGCAGTTTGGCTTATCTTGTCTTCCCTGTACCCCATGGCCCTTTCTCAAATAGTTTTCACTGACACAACACAAAGACAACATGACAAGATTGTGGTTTGCCATAGTCTACAGTAGCAGTTAGACAGACACGACATGAGTACTTCAGCGTGGAATACTAGAAAATACAGCCATCATGCCTGAACAATTGAGCACATAAAACATTGTTATCGTTTCACAAATGCCCTTCCGTTTACATCCACAAACTGTATTAAATACATCGTCTCCTGGTAAAGAAAGGAAGACATACTTGCTTTATTATTAACCCCCCAAGTGCCCAGTTAAATCTCAGGAAGGAACGTAGGGCGATATATCGCATATGTCCCTTGACCTCTCCGTTGTGCGACTCGTATGTGCGTGTATTACTTCTACCAGATGTAGCTGAAGCTAGGCGAGTCATTTACAATGGCAGAGTGAAACACTTCCTACGTGACAATAGCTGTACAAAAAAAAAAAATACATATTAAAAATATTTTAATAAATTGCCAAAATATTAACCGTGCTGCCATTACTTTCAGTTCACAGGTTACCATCACCGAGATTATTGTAGTTCATGTTGCCGATGTTCAGTGAAAACTATTTGACAAAGATGGCCGCCGCAGTATAGCAGCAGTACTTGTAGATCTAGATCAGCCAATCAACACAGAGGGTCAATTTCATTCCAATGCCCTCGCGTTTCTCAATAGTGAGTGTACAGTTTAATACGGTAAATAAGCCATACCTTTAAGAATTTCATTGTTTTTCCCTAATTTCCGCGCTCTTTCCCAAAATAAAATATATAATGAGACCCACAGAACCATCATGTCCACTGTTCAGGAATAACAGAATGCGTTGTATAGATATTTTGATAATTGCGGTGGTTTCCGAACTGACGCTTGCACACTTTAAGTTATGGAGTTGAACCTGGATGTAAAAACATATTTGGCTGGTTACACATGATGGTCCTGCATACAAATCTCCAACATGATGAGGACGATGGAGATCATGCACAGGTCTTGCTTGCACAGGTCCTGTTGTCACAGGTCCTGCTCTTCCTAGAACAGCAATATTAATTTACCACCGTCATGGCGACTAGAATTTGACCATACAGGTACACCAGCACTTTCATAGCAACTATGTACATAGAAACGAAAAAAGAGAGTCAAAGAGTGTTGCTGTTGTTGTTCTGTTGAAGTTTCCGTCAGAACAAAACAAGGCTGACACTTGTTTTTTTCAGTTTTTGCGGGAATCTCAATTTGGGTGATGTTGCATGCTGGGATATGTTGGTGCTGATGAAGCATCGCTCCTTGTTTTAGTCTCTAGATCCCGACGGCAACAAGCCGAGGGTTGGGAAGAGACTAAAAGAAATTCTGACTTTAACACAACTTGGAATATTCTAAACGTAACAACAATATACATGTGATCTATACAAATACAAAGACGATATAGTCTGTTCACTCTGCCATGTTGGAGAGAGCCTCTTGAAGTTCCACAGTGTTATGTTTGGTCCAAGAAACGACGTCCCTTATTTTATGGGAGTGGTAAGTTGTAGTTTGTTTGTCGAAGCACAGTCCACACATTAAAAATGGATACGATGAAATCCGATTGATATGTACTGTATTTGAATAACTGTATTATGACGAGAAATATGCTTCACGAATAATAAATAAATAAAACTGGCCTTTTTTCTTTCTTCGTCTTCTTCTAACACTGCCCTAAGTATGATGAACGATGGGAACTGCAGTAGGTAAATTCAATGATATTTGGATAAACGCTTCCATTTTTGGTTTGACCGAGAATGTCGAGTGAGCAGTAATCTCCCAATATACTCGGGTTGGAGATCGTTAAAAAAAATGGCGGCTTCGGGCCAACACCACGTAGCACCCCGTCCAACCATCCGCTTGCGCTCCATAGACACAGCGGAAATACGTTAAGCACCAAGTTTTTTTTCCGTCGACTGAATATTGGGTTTCAGCAGCGAAAGAACTGAATCGAGTACTTCAATCCACGAATCGTTGCAAGTCAAAAGTTAGAATAATTCCGCTACAGGACTGACTGTTTAAACAGCAAAACAAATATCTTGAATCGCAACAAAAAAAGTTTGTTGAAATGGGTTTGCTTTTACACAATGGGTCGTTGATTAAAAAGTGGAACAATGGGCACAACCTGTTACGGCTGCAAGTTTGTTTGTCAAGGCATGCTTTGGTTCCACAGATTTTCAGGGCACACTAGGATGGAATAGTCCAATAGGCATCACCCCCACCCCAATCGGAGCACATCCACCCCTTTCAGAGCCGAGTGAGCTTACTCCTGGAGATCGTGGGGGTCTTCTAATGCATAATCGGCCTGTTCAGCAGATCAAAAACAGGTCACAACCCTTATTTCTTACAACTGAAAAACGCGCCGTGTCAAAACGTAGTAAACGTCAGTGCTACAAGGCAGTTGAGCAAAACATAATTCAATTGTAATCCTTTCGAAAAACTCGCACACGCGTATTCTCCGACAAATCGCTCTCACACTGTAAGCAGACAAAAAAAAAATGGTTCGAATCTTCTTCTTTTTTTACCCCCCACCCCTTACAAACGGAAAACGGCAAATTCTTTGTGCAGTGTGGAAGGCATTCCTGAGAAAATCAGTCCTCGCGCTGGCGTTAGTCCCAGTCGGAACCATCGCACCTTACACACACAAGTCGTACTCAGAGAGATTCCGTGTACCACCATATATACTCGCTGTATACACTCATATATACTCGCTGTATACACACAGATTCTTCTTTCGCTACATATTCTCAGATCGGGTTGTCGATGATGTGGCACCTACTCAACACTCCATGGCCAACGCTCGGTGCGCGAAGCTCGCTTCCAACGTGTTGGCCGCGCAGGTGAGCCTCTCCAGTGAAAACGCGGGGCCCATGTCTTGGTCGCTGGTCAGACGCGCGTCTATGAAATCACTGTCCGTGTAACTCTGACTGCTGGCATTGCTCTCCGTCTCCACAGATTTGCTGCGGTGGATCTCCGCCTTGGCCGATTCCTTGTCCTGGTTGCACGACAGGCATGGCCGCAAAAGCTTGTAGTCCAGTAATACTTCTCCGTTTAATCCTTTGAAGATAGTGCCGCAACACACTTGAGTTCTGCAAGAGAAGCATACCAAAAACACTCAATTTTACATACAAACCCACAAAAAAAGCATCTATTAAAACTAATAATAACAGTTTCACTAATAATAAAAAATTATATTCTGGGGCAATATAAACTCAGCTCAATCTATCTGAAAAATGTATTCTCATATTCTAAAAAACAATTATTAATAACGAATTTACATTCATTTAAATACACATTAGAAAATATCCCTCTCCGATTAAAAACAACTTCCTGATCAACCCAAAAATAACAAGAAAAATTAACAAAATTCAAAATGGCCGCCAACTTACTTTTTCCAGTAGCTGAGATCAAGGAAGGAGCTGATGTGAGTGGATCGAGTTGGCGATGCTCGCTTCCTGTGTTTGGAGCTGGTGCTGTCGCGTGAGTCCTCATTATCCGAGTCGTCGCTAAGACTCAGCGAGCGCTTCCTGGGGAACGACAGGCTTTGACTACAGGCCTCGTCTCCTGATGACAGAAAAAAACACAAAAATGTCATTCAACAGAAGTGTTTAACAAGGATTTGAAATACGGTGACAATTTTTGCGTTGTTATTGTAGAATACATTTCAATTATTTTTCTTTTTTTATGAAAATATAAATAGAATCGTCAACCAAAGAAAAAGTAGATTTGAATCAGTAAGAAGCGAGTGAGGGAGTGAATTATTAATATTGTTTTACGTCACAATATTTCACAGTATAATATTTCACAGCATAACATACAAAGCCTATTCAGCATTATCTAATCACCATGTTCAGTATGACAGGTGTCATTGATTTTGATATTTTTATCAACAGTTTCTTTTTATAAATAGAAATACAATATCTTCCTGGAGACTACAATAGTATCTCTCTGATAGTATGTGATTTTAAATGATAAATTAAAAATAATAAAAAAATTGTATTAACTTTGGCATCAGTAAAAACACGAGACAGAAATTGATAAAACCTCTTCAACAATTTCTAATCATGATGTTGACAGGTGTCAAATTTGTTAGACACTTATTGTTTTACATTGCAGCGGTAATCTCTTTTACCCATATGCAATGATATTGGTCATTTACTCATTTTGTATGGCATTACTACGGTATATTGTACAAGTGTTGTCATTCACAATATTCAGTAGACAATTTGGTTATTTATTATTGAAGTAAACATAGTATACACACACCACTTCTTAGACAGTCAAGAACAGAACTAACAGAAAATTTAGCAACATTGACTGGTTCTTTAACCCTCTCCATGCTGAAGGCAACCACAGATACTGTACTTCTGCCAGACCCACCAGGGAGAGGGTTAATTAGCTGATGGAAAATTCCGTTCAATCTCATATTTTACATTTAACCCTCTGCCTGCTGGATTAGGCACATACACTGCTGTTTAGGGCATTTCCGGTTGAAAATTAATATAAAAAAAACAGATTTAGAAAATAATAATTTTAATTCATTTCTTCCACAATACAAAAAAAAAAGATTTACCATATTTCCATGTGTAATATTAATGGAAATGTTCATGGAACCTTGGAAAGTATTAATTATTTGAAACAATGATCAATCTACATGAATGAATGAATTAGTGCTTTACGTCACAGCGAAAATGTTTCACCCACAGGTGACGATGATCAACTATCTTTAGGTCGCAATTAAGGCTGTTGATTTTTGTGAACTTGTTCAGTTCGATGATAGATACGATACCTTCCATTGTAAAATATTGGATGTCCTTAGCGGTATTTTAGCTTATGTAGTGGGGGTGCACGTTGGTACTAAATTACAGCGACTGGCGAAACAGCACATCCACTGAATACACCCAATCTGCAGTCACGTGACTGAAAACAAAATATGTTATGTCTCCTTGCTCAATAAGCCCTTTGATTAAAAAAAATCTACGATAAAATATTCAAGTAATTTAGTAAATACAAAACAATTACATGTGGAGCAAAATAAATATTTTTTCTAGTCAATTAACCCTCTCCCTGCTGGATTAGGCACAGACACCGTTCTATAGGGCATCTCTGGTTGCCTGCAGCAGGGAGAAGGTTAATTAAAATACTTGTGTAGAAACAAAATCTAGGTGTTTCATGTGAAAGAAATTGCATGGTCATTATTTAGGTCCACTGAAGCACATACATGATTTGTATTTGATTAATCTATTAAAGTATAGTATGAAAAATCTTTATACAACAAAACAGTGATTTTCTTTCTCTCTTTTAAAAACAGATGTTCCTCAAACTCATAAACGCAACACTACACTGCTTCCTTAAAGTTTTTTCAGAACACTACAGGAAGGAAGGAATGTTCAGGGTTTCTGAGGTCATCAAAGACAAAGATACTCTGGTTATTTTTTCTTCTACCCAACCATCTACTGGCAATACGATTCCTTTAATAGCCCCTCCCACTCCACCATCCCAACCCCTTCCGACCCCTACACTTGCACACCTGCCTGTATTCACCAAAAACACCAAAGCCTTCAGGGGGAAAATGAGCAAAACATGACTAGATCCACATCTCAAATTTCCTGTAACTATTCCTAACATGAGCAAACCTACAAAAAGGAGGCACCCATGGGGTTTGATGGAGGGTGTTGAGCAAGGCACCCACAGAAATTGTAAGTGTATGTGTGTGGGGCAGAGGAGATATAGGAAGGTCCTGTCACATGCGGGGTGGGGGAAGAGGTAGACAAGGAAGGAAGGGAGTGCCAGTTGTTTGTGACTATTGCAGTACTTATACTAATGACAGGGATGCAAATTAACACCAGCCCACTAGCCCACGCCATTTCTCCTAATGTTAAAGGTATCCTAAGGGCTAGTAGAAATTCATGTTTTTTTGTAAACATTTGTTATTTGTATCACTATTCGGTCTAGTAAGTTTTATAGGCAA
>JAULBP010134396.1:0-16388 GCA_032355345.1 Lepetodrilus pustulosus | reverse complement strand
GCCTCGGATTTAGGTTACTTTTATCAACTCGTAGGATAACATTGATATCAAAAGACACTCGGTGGAGATTCTCTATACATTACAGCCCCAAACTTCCATCCGTGATGCTGAGGTGATCCGGAGATAGCCGTATGGGATTCAAACTCAATGTGTACCTGTATCTGTAACATGTTGTGCTGCACCTCAAACGACACTCCTATTTCTGCCCTCAAAAACCTAATAACCAAAGTTTAATCAGCATTAATGTGTTTTATATATATTCTAACAGTTTGGATGGATTCAAACACTACACTACACCTAAACTCTACAGATAAACACTACAGATAAACACTACATACCTTGAACACTACAAATGAACACTACACATGAACACTACAAATGAACACTATATATGAACACTACAGATTAACACTACATATACACACTACATATGAACACTACACCTGGAACTACACCTGAACACTAAATATGACCACTAATGATGACCGATTACACAATTGTTTACACATCCCAGCCATGAGTTTAGAATGTCCTCCTGTCCACTATTTAGATCAACACAGAATTGATCCTCCCCACCCCCCCACCCCCACCTCCCGGAAGCTATGAAACAAAATACGGTTCCTTAGCAATCTCCAAGATAGTAATCCTCAATAGTATTGGACATTTGGAGGAACTTGCTGAAAGGTTGCCAGTCTGGGTGCAGTAGTTTCCATGATTCAAGCCATATCAGATGTTCAGTCCTTGGCTTTGAACACAAACCACCTGCATTCAGCATAGACTGATGCCATTAACAAACTGTGCATGGGCTACCATATCAGGAATGACAGAAAAACATGTAAATTGGAAATCTTAATTAATTTTCAATGAATTTTAGCTAAACACAAAATATTTCATGAAGGACTATGTAATTTGAATTAGTGCTGATGTAGAGATACAACTATTAATAATGATAATAACGATAATAATAACAATAATAATAATAATAATAATAATAAGTAATTTGTAAAGCACCTATGATCTAGACTAGCTACTCAAAGTAAATCTAAATGATAATAAGAATTTAATAATGTTTTAGTTACATCCTGTGTATATAGATGCAAGTAGAGTTTCTATGAAAACTAGATATTTCCTGGTGTATGCTTACGACTTATATCTAAATTATGAATAACTCTTACACAATATGTGACACATTTACCAAAAGCTCAAAGTTTTCCATATGTTAAGTTCTTCAAGTGTAACAAATCTGAATCTTCAAAGTGTCCTATTTTCTTTGTATTTCACCTCCATGTCATCAAACAAGAACGGTCTTTCATCAGACCTTGTCAGGCGAATATTTATGACTCCATATATTATAACATTTTTTTGTTGCCAGCAACATGAGGCAGTTGGTTAAAAACATAACTAACCACAGGGGTCATCCATGATACAAAGAGCTAATGGTTGGAGAGGTCTCGCAGATGTTTTAGCCATCGAGATTAACCACAGGGTACATCGGAAGAAAGCACCTGTCCCCTCTTCTTTTAACCTTGAATGTTTGGCACAACTACCTGGGCTATTTTAATGACCACGGCTAAATTGACAAGCCGTGACATAAGTGAAAGCATCTTGAAAGAGGCTATAAACCCCAATTTAAAAAAATATATGAGATAATAAAATATAAACTTGGCAGGGTTAGTTGCTTACTTCATGACACTTGGTTCTCGACTGTAAAAGTTCATGAATCGACTGTAAAAGTTCATGAACTGAATGTGCAAATGGTCTAATCTAAAGGTATTTTCCAATGATATACTAGTACTGTAATTGTATAAAAACTTTAATTGTGCATATGGCAAATGTTAAATGTCAAAGCAACATCGAATTAATACACAAGAACTTTACACAGTTACACTGATTCTATATCTTAGATATCTAAATATCAACATTATCTTTAACTACAATATATTGAATATATGTATTTAGTTCTCAATGGATCTTATTTAACATCCACCAGTAGTCAGTAACCAATGGCACAGACAAAATTACATCTTTAAGTGGTGTGTATATTTTAATATAGATCTACTAGTATAGTACAAGCTATTTATCAATAATTAAATATCTAAGTATTTTTGTGGTCAATACTTTGTAAAGTATACATGTATTTCTATATATATTTTAGATAAGTGTTCAAATAATAAACACATGGTTTCAACCATTAGGCAATGTCTCGTAAGTAAAATACTAACTTGTTCAGGTCTATTATACTAACACTAATAGTCAGTGACTGAATACATATTTTAGATATCTAAATACATAAAATTTCAATAATTTGAGAAATATGTATAATCACTTTCAACATACAATTGAGATTATTTTTAAAATGTTCCGTTATATATACGGTGAGTGAGTCAGAAAGAGTTGCCAGATTGACTCAGGTGAGAGGACCTAGGCTGCTGTACACACAACACATTTCGCACTCAGTGACCTCCGCTCAGTTATTTAAAGGACGTCGCCCAGCGATCACTGATGATTGTCTCGGACAAATGGAGGCCAGATTCCCCGATTGTGAAGTCATTCAAATCTCTGCCAGTAGTATCATTCTAGGAAAATATTGCAGTCCGCAGCATGTATAATATATAATATTGACACAGCGAGACGTCTTGGCCTTGCCAGGTGGTTGGGTCCGTTGGCCCCGTGTTCTGTCAATGGGTAGTGGCAATGAGGGTATGAACTCTTAGTGTTCCGAGATTTATCGTGTTTATTTGTTTGAATGATTCAATCTGGTTTAAGAAAGTTTGCCTACTTATTTTTCAAAGTCACGACCATGCCTTATCTTGTCTTGAAGTAGGAAATAAGTGCAAAACTTATCAATGTTTACATGTTGCACTAGCACTAAACCACTTAAGTGCTGGATCTCGAAATAACCGCATTCTTTTTATTTCAAGACACATGTCAGTCAAGGTTATGCGTGTTAATATAGAAAAACAAGACCATGTTTCAAGTTGGACATAAAATGCACATTATTCAGATAAAGTTTTCATTTTTATTTTATTGTTTATACTACATTAAGAACATTTTAAACCGTTCTGAAAGCATGCATTTTTTCTCTCAGAGGAAAAGAATTTATATAATCTTAATGTTCAAAACAAGCAATGAATACCTGGACATACTTCACTCACACTGTAATGATATAGGCTTGACCCCGACTTTGATAAAAGCCAATTCCCGTTTTAAAAAACTATTTACCTCACAACTGATAACACAGGGATATAAACACTGACTTTATCTGCAAGTTCCAGACAAGAATTTGGCCCAGAGTGCATTATGGTGGCTTAATCTAATT
Source organism: Lepetodrilus pustulosus (assembly GCA_032355345.1). Taxonomy (NCBI): domain Eukaryota; kingdom Metazoa; phylum Mollusca; class Gastropoda; order Lepetellida; family Lepetodrilidae; genus Lepetodrilus; species Lepetodrilus pustulosus. The sequence continues at coordinate 13,069 of JAULBP010134396.1, read as the reverse complement.
AACAGTCAGTTGTCGGGAGAATGGTGTCTTCCTTATCTTGGAGGGTTGGAAGACTTAAACAGTGGTTGAATTTGGTGTAAGATTGACTGATAAGGGGAGACAATCAACCTTCGCCTTAGGCTCATCACACTCTCTTAGTGTCAATGCATATTTCACCAATGGTTACCCCCAAAACACCACCATGGAATGTTTCATCAAGATCCAGCCCCGATACTCATATTGGCATGATTACCAATGATTGTACGTCATCACGCAGCCACTTTGTCACAGCAATCATGGTCGTCATCTTTGGCTTTAGGCAAGTTGTAGGGGGAATCTGATTGCACAATGCATTATTCAATTTTGAAAGTTAACTCGGGGGAAAAGATTTTATTTTGAGGTATTAATAAATCACTTTACAGCATTGCTAGTGCCTACACTGAGAAGAAACTGCATCCAATATGAGAATCTACAAAGGTATCATATCTTAATAGTTTAAAATATTTAATGTTAAATCACCAGTAACCTGGATGACTTCCCAATGCCCTAATCCGCTCCACTTCTTTCCCCACCACTCCATCCTCAAACATGAGTAGTTATGATGCCAATCTGCATTGTGCACCAAACAGAACCACTCATATCTTCCAAAGAGGAAACTTGCATGCAGGGATTGCCATATATCAGTTTGCCAAGTTAGATAATTTAACAAACTATAAACACTGTCAGTGTCAGCGAGTTCAAGACAGTGCTGGTCCACTATAAACATCCACAGGGCTGGTGCAGCCAGGGTGAGACACAAGACAGGGGTTGGCATGCCACCTCGCGTCATATTTTTCAGATCTTGGAGAAATAATGGAGAGATGCCAATGACATTTTCTACACAGTATTATTCTGCGCATTTAAAAAATTTCTGTTGAAAAGTCAAATGTTAAAAAAAATTGGTTGATTCATCTCATAATTCGTGTCATCTAGTTTGAAAACGCCCAATGACTAAGTGGTTATCCGTATCCTCAAGCACACAATATTTAGAGGTGAAAATAAACTGTGTTTTAGACTAATTTCTATAATTTCCGTTGCAAAAATAAACTGCTGTAACATAATGTTATTAGTAGTCATGACCATTTCTATCATTTCCGTTGCTGCAGTCTACATTAATCAAAAATATTCGAGACAGCAACTTTAGTTTCCTGCAGGTTAGGCAGACATTATTGGAATCCTGTTAAAGAAAGTATCATTTTTATAAGTCATGACGATTAACACTACCACTATATTTATATTCATGGCTAATATGTATTATAATTCCCTCTGTAATTCAATATACCACTTTATAATTTGGGCCAAAGATTATGAAACTTTATGAGTATGATTTCATGCTCAACTCAAGGTTTTTCCCCCACATAAAATTTGAGCTTAAACGTGAAATCGTACTAAAACGTTTTGTAATCTCGGGGCCCCAGATGTAATTACATTGAATTAATGTTTTACATCGCAGCAGGAATATTTCACCCATAGGCGACATGTATGGCATATAAAGAGTATGCAAATTAGTTTATTTTCTAAAACCAAGTCTAGAATTTTCAACTAATTATAGTAGTCAACAACGACAATTACGACCAACAATTCTGGTAAGGGGAGATCACTCCAGTGGAGTTTTATTGAGATGTATGTTAATGTAGTAAAGACTTGCCCTCATAACAAGCCGTGTTGTAACCAATATATCGCCCTGCCCATCTTAGGCCACCCAGTGCAAAGCGGTCAAGGCGGCTTTAACTTGGCCATACTTTCTTTGTTATAACATAGATGAAAGAGTTTTTTTGCCCTCATAAAGAAATGTCAAATAGTTTCTGTTGTACCTGGTATATTATTCATTTCGTGCAGTCATAACTTAAGAAATGCATTACCTACTTGTTAGAATCAATGCAGTAAAAGTTTATTGTGAAGTTTGGTATCTCGCACTTTTAAAAGTAAATATTCATCAAAAAGAAAGTCAAACATTACTTTTTGGCTACGTGCAGTGGAGATGACTTAGACTAACAGTAACTATGGTAACCAGGTATAGAGTCCTGTTACCTGCACGTAGTCAGCGACCCAAGATTGCCGAGATAAACACTGCAAAATAAATATCTATCGCAGATCTGTTATTTGTTTTAAAGTCATCACTTAGCCGCCAATAGACAGTCAGGTTAACTTCAAACATATCAAAGGTAGATATTATCGAAGTCGCTCATTATAGGGGTATGAGGAGTAAAGAATTATTAAATGTATTTATCTTCGTTTTCATCCAAGCCGTGTGTGAATGACGATCAGCTGTGGCTGTTATTGCCTGGCTTATGTTATTCTTTAATTGAACTGATCGCGTTAACAAATGGAATCCAATCTACAATACAAGAATATCCATATCTTTTGAAGTTGGACTGTCGTCATTTTCATCAAAGGCCTCTAGTTACAAACTCCAACCCAAAGTTGTTCTACTGACGGACTAATTACTGGCTAATCTGGTCCTAGACATGGAAATGAAAGAAAATATTCACCTAACAACTGGTGCTCCTTTTGGGATAATCAAATAATCAATATGGAGAGTTTGCATAAAGGGATGTCAAAAGCATGTTACCCAACAACTGCTTTTCATCTAATAAAGAAGACTAACACTGCTTTCAGTGTTCAAGGAAGCTATGAGCCCTTCATAAGGAGAACAAACACAGCTACATTGGGTTAGGCCTACGAGGGCTTTCGTCCTTTTTATTCGATTTGACGTGAATGTTTGAACATCATGGACAAGAAATACGTATTTGCTATAAGGAAATGACTGCCGGGTAGTCTTTTTTCTAAAATTTCTTTTTATTAGTTTTCAAGTGATTAGTATAAAATTTCTTTTTATTAATTTTCAAGTGATTAGTATAAAGTTTCTTTTTATTAGTTTTCAAGTGATCAGTATGTTGAGCTTGGCAATCATTGGCTTGTGATCGTAGATCAAAGTGATTATACGATCAAGTTCCATCGTGTCGTCATTTAGCATAATCCACAAAGATACTATTTCGATGGAATTGCTAAAGATCTGTGGGTTATCAAGAAAATAGGGTCGTAACTTCTTGACAGCAAATAATTTAAAGAATTCTTTGAGAACTCTTTCAAATAAAGGTACAAAGGTTACGCCAGAAGCGGGCAGACCTTTTTCTCCATTGGTGCTACTGGTGTTAGAACTCTTGGATTGTCTGAAGATACTATTTTCCTTGCGAATGATCTCAACCATTAGCTCACAGATGACAGCTATCAAAAGCCTCTGCTGGTCTTTGAAGGGATATCGGTAGATGGTAAAACACAATAGAGCCCCAGAACCGAAAATCAGACATTTTTGATCGCTCTCCACATCAAACACTACTGCCTTGAGCAGATTAAGAACAACTTGTACAATAAACCACATCCTTGCAACTTGTACAACACAGAAGGAAACGATGGCCGCGGACATTACAGAAAACGTCAAAAAGTAAACTTTAAAGATGACCATAAAAAATTTACTCGTCATAACTTAATCCAGGATCATATTCATCAAAGCATAACAACAAACCACTTGAACATGTTGAAAGTCAATTTTGGTTCCTACAAAATTAATTCTTGTGATTACCGTAGTATCCTTGTGATAATGCAACAGAAAAAAAGTTAAATTATTATTTACACTTAACATGATTAAGACTGTTCATTATGTAGAATTATTGCTACGATATCAAACACATAAAGGTGTACCGTGATAATTTCTTCTTACATGTTTTGTACATATTGCTTTGTAGCTGGTTACACATCTGAAGAAAGAGATCTACACCGTTTACTAAGCTAAAAACTATATCAAAGAACAGGCCAGCATCAAATAGATAAACTTCTTTTTGATGCAGCTTCTATGTCAATGTCAAAAATCCATACACATCCTTTCTTGGACTTTGATAAGAGAGAAATTCTGTGTAAATCAATACAACATTTGGCATTTTATTTTCAGTAACTATGTAAGAAAGGCTTTGTTTGAAATCTAGAGATTGTTAAACATGTTTTAAATAATTTTAATGTTTACTGTGTATGAAACATCCAGACACCAATGGAAATTATTATCAGTTTATGACATATTTTGTCAATAAGCTTGACAACTTAGACTGTTGTTTTCAAAACTTTCAAAATATCACCATATGCAACAGGGTATGTCTATTTAGATGGATACCATACTTTCCTATACCATATTTGTAATTAAGTACTACAGTATTGTGTCAAATAGTTCACTGCCATGATAGGTCTAACTGATTACAGAAGTATGTTAAAGGTTGTAAACTCAATATATAGTATCCGAATTATCATTTGACCTACATTAATGTCAATTATGAATTACTTTCTTTGTTCATCTTGCCAAACATGGCCTAAACAAAAGATTTGATACTTTCAAATTTAATTATCTTTTGGAAAACAATTTCAGCTAAAATAACTATCTCCTTAGGTGTACAAAATCTTCCCGATTAGGAAACAATCTATTCATAATTAGAACTATCATGAGATTGAAAAACAACAACTTCGGAATATGCAAATAGATTTCTTTGCTAAAGGGTTTTGGACAAAAGAGAAGGTAATTGTCCCCCATTGGGAATACCCCAGAGGTCACGTGTCAATCTGTTCTCCGATTATATGCCTGACGGGGTCACTGACTAAACGCAGGGTCGTGATAACAAATCAGCCTTCAATTTTCATTGTCAAACGAAATAATGCAATTTTCAGCCAGAAAACTGTTCAGGGTTTTACCTTTAACCACAACGTCCTTTACAAAGTCATCAGGAACAATCTTTGGGGCAAAACTTGGTCATTGTGTCTTTAATTTTGTCACCCGTTCCATGCCCGAGGTATATACGTCACCCTATTTTACGACTTGGCCTATGTACCTTGTATACATAAAAACCTGGAAATTGATGAGGCCATCCCACACAGTTTTGAAGAAAATAAGGTCACCATTAAAGCCACGACAGTCAATGATTACGCCCATAAAATAATATTTCTTCCGTTCACGTCCGCGACCATATCCGTGATCGTCTGGACCTTCCTCTGAAGGATTTCCCGTTTCTACTTCTGATGTCAATGCAAGGTAGCAACTCGCCCTCAAGGTATCAGGTCTCTTTGATCTTTGCCAGGGTTATGTTCCTTTAATTACCATAAACAATGAACATCAAACGACTGATCAATCATCGTATCATTTTGGCAATAAAACATCACCTAAAGATACACGGGAGCAATTAGGTTTCACAATTTGCTAAATTGTATGTTGAAATTGAGTTATACCACATCAAACTAAAGGTCTTAAGTGGTATGAACATCGCTCTGGGATAGCCTAAAAAATAACATTGCAGTCATATTTTATGGTGTAGTCTTTTGTCAATCAGGACAAATACGGCAATTACCAAAAAGGCTAGTACTATTTTCAAATCAAAAGATCTATATAAACAGGAAAGAACTTGTTAAGAATGAAACACAAATAAATGTATGTCTTTTGTTAGTCAGGCCAGGCCAATTTAAGTATTTGCTTTTCTGATTTCCTTTGGGAAAACATGAATTTAATGCATGCAATTACAATGATCATGTAGATATGCTAGTTTTACAATGAATATAAATTCTATTTATTTGGTCAAATCAAGCATAGTAGGTTATTTAATAACCATCCGTAGCGAAAAATACGTTTTCAAGATAACTATCATGCAATGCTGTTTATTCGCTAAGACAAAAATATAATCTGAAAAGATTCTGTCATCCAGATGGCACCAAAGAGCATTTTCAACATGGCTGCCAAAGTGGCCATATTGGATTTCAAACTTAAATGCCAAAACATTTCCAGTTGTTAACTGTTCTCCTCCAATCCTAACTAACCAAACCATCCAACGTAATTGAAATACATGTACTGTGAAAATAAAGGAGTATTAAACCACCAATGGCCACGTCATCCATGTATTATTACCCACATCATTAGAAGGGAACTTTGAAATCTGGTACGACTTTGCCAAGTTTTTGCTACAGCCTGCCTTGATGTATAAGGTTTATTAGAAACATGAAATACTGAGTATTTGGGTGGTCTGGGTATAAAGTATACTTCTCACCTCTTAAACAGACACCTTACACTGGTTACAAAGACCTAGATGTGGTTTCAGAGTTCCAAAACGTTTAACTTTTATGAAGCTTGCTTAGCTCTCCTTAGTGGTGTATGTTACAGGCTATTTCATGCTAGGTAAACCAGTACCGGCCCCTCATATGTGCTTTATAGTAGGCAACTGAGGCAAATTAAAATATACTTAGTACAACTGTGACTTCAAGGACTTCAAGACATGGAATAATGATCAAATTATGGAAGCTGTGTATATTCTAGGAAAATTTACATTATTTCAATTGTATAAAATGACAAGTTTTTATATATCTTAATTCTATATATATTTTAATTTTACATATACATGTAATTTAATTTTACATATATTTTCATCATCAAAGGGCATAGTGAAAACTTGAATACACATATATACAAAATCACAGATTTAAATGAGCGTGTAGCTTTATAGCCTATTTGAGTAATAAATGCAAAATACATTCATTTTCAATTAAATTTTTCGTTGTATTTATTAAAAAGAAAAATCCATTATTTTTAGGGGTGGCACTCACCCGGCACACCTTTCCTTGAATCCACCCCTGATAATGATGATTATGATGATGATGATACTACCGGTACTACTACTACTACATGAACCGTACTACTACTACTACTACTACTACTACTACTACTCCTAATAATAATCATAATAACAATAATAATAATAACAACAGTAGTAGAAGCAACAGAACAATAACAACAACAACCACAGATACAATAGTAATATCAACAGAATACCATACAGATAAACAGGTCGTATCAACAGCATACCATACAGATAAACAGGTCGTATCAACAGCATACCATACAGATAAACAGGTCGTATCAACAGCATAATGGTGTTAAATCATCTGATATAAGGAGTCAGTTAACCCTCTACCTGCTGATAGCAAACAATGATGTGACGGAGCAGATACTGTCATTAATCCTTCATGGAGAACCACAGCTACAATGAAATGGCTAGGGTTAACTTTGCTACCCAACACAGACCAAGGCTGTTGAGCACTTTGCGATTAACATAACGCCATGCCGACTATATCAGTCTGTCATCCTTTGAAGTCACTGTAGCGGATATCAAATCTTGTGTACGACACAGGTATGGACTATACAAGCCACCATCGCATCGTACGCAAACTGACCCTACAGCTGAGGATTGAAATTTCAGCCAATTGAATACCTAACCCTTTCTACTCCAAATAAATCGTAGAGCTGGTACCCTAGTAAAAAAAAAGCAACTAACATTATATACGGTATATATATATTTAATCATGTTAGATTGGCATTGATATTTTTAAAATGTATGGATGTTTCCCAGTACCAGAGATGAAAAGGCAGAGTTCCAACTGGATCTGGTTATTGCACGGAGAAACTGCTGTTTGGAATGTGGCCAAATGGGCAGCTGAGCTTTAAAGGTTTTTAAAGAGTATCAACTCTTTCAAGTAGTATATGTATATGATGAATATAATCCACTACACTTTATTTATGGGCTAGGTTAGTGAAGACCCATGCTAGCATAAGTAGAGTTCAGACTCTTAGATAACAGGACAAGGGTGGCTGTGTCTCTTGGTGAACTACAGCATAATTATTTAGGCTATTAACAATGTACAACATGCAGCTCGCAATAAATAACTATAAACCTATTACACACGCAATAAATAACTATAAACCTATTACACAAGGAAACATCGAAAAAGTCACTTAGTATGCAATATAACCAAGTTATCTGCCCCGATATTAATCTCCCTTTGCAATATTTCATTCCAATATGTTACAGAAGCAGCCAGCTGGTAAATGTCAGATGAATACAAATACCAGATGGTGTGCTCTAAAAGCCATCTTAGTTCTACCATCAGAAGACCACTCCAATGTGACATGGAGCATTTCTATTACCAGGAAGCTGGAGACACTTACTAGAGAGGGATAGGATCTTCAGAGAAGCATAACCATGAAAACAGCTGTAGTCTATCTTTGCACCTCTCGGCAAGGATCTAAAGTCTGATATGGAAATGAGAACAATACCCAAATTCCAATGCAAGAGTCTACCACTGTTAGACCATCTTTGTACATACTGTCATATTTCAGCATGGTAGGTACCCACCCAATTTATTTCTATTTTCGTGAGAAAATAAGGAAATACTGTGACTTTGTGGTCAGTTTTCAAAAATGTATACACTCCAGCATCATACCATGAAAAAAATATATATATTAGCATTTTATTTTTGTCAATTTCAAAATCATTAAAATACCAAAATTGGAAACTCTCACTGAAAAGAATACCCTTGACCGAGAGATTATTGGTTTCCATTTGATGTGGTAGTGGTCAACCTGATGTTGGTATGTCTAAAAATAGCATTAGGTCACACCTGGCCCTCTTCTCACCTGGTGTCGTGCGGTGTGACCTGACCGGACAACATCAAAGAAAGCAAGAGCCCTGACCAAAGAGGTCATGTGACAAGAGAAAGGTGATATGATTTGTTATATTCGCCAGCGGCTGTTTGACCCCTGAAACGTTCCACATGACCCCTGGCATGGTCACGTGACCTCTGATACGGTCACGTGACTTGTGGGACAGTGTACCTGCATGCATGCTCCAGGATTCCGACATCGCACCTCGACGTAGGTCGTGATGAATTCTGTGTTGGTATATACATCCACTCTCTCCTCTTTGAAGGGTCGGAGTCGCTGAAGCGCGGCCTCAGACAAAACTCGTAAAATTTCATGCCCGGATGGATTTGCTTTGTAAGCTTAGCCTTTATAGTCATTCCACCGCAGTAGGGAAATATTTTTGATGAATTAAGAGATATTTTTTACAGCTTTTTATTTTTTTCCATTGGCAGCCCAGTCTCTTTAAAGCGTTTGGATATTTGTTCTGGTGAATGCATTTGTATCAATTCACATTCATGTCACTCAGGAGATATATATATATATAAACACACATAGGCCTAATTTTATAGATGGGATATTAATTACAAAACACGGGATTGAAATGAGAACAAAATATTCATACATAAACAACAAAGTAAACACCTTTCAGGGGGAAAACCCCCCAGGATTTAATCATGTGAAATAATTGACACTCAGAACTTGAGACCCATTGGGTAACCAATGTCCAGCATAAAAAAAAAAGTGGTATCTCTCAATAAATATAACATTTTAGTTTTCAATTGTATTACCCAGTAAATTCCAGTGTACCCTCTGAGGTACACAAGAACAGTAACACTAGTTTTCACCGAACAATATCTAATCGTCCTAACATGCATGTCAACTCGTATAATACAGTATATATATTCTTTGGCTTCACAGTAAATAGCAATGGTTCATGTACTATTAGAATCGTGTCCTGATGGCATATCCTTGTAGTATTGATACAATTCAAATTTCACTTGTTGATATGACATGGTATGATATAGCATCACTACTGGGTTCAATACAGGGGGAAAAAAAGGAGATAAAAGATTTTCAAATCCTACTCAGTCATTTACAGACAAGGTAAAGTATTTACTTTACAAGTGAAGTTCTTCGTATGAAACCTGAGAAATACTAGCTGACTATTTCCTTTGAACATGTTGAAACATAACATCAAACAAGAGCAATGGAGCTGCTAATGACATTCGAAGGAACCCATAATCCACAGCTCTTCAAACAAAGAAAACAAGAAGGATAGATATCCAATGGACGAAAAAGTGTCACTTCATCGGGTAGCGGCTAATCTGAGCAATTAAAGGCACGCCACCACTTCCTCGAAATACCTGACAAATTCTACCACATTTTGAAAAGATGTCCGTACAGAGTACCTTTCACGAAGATTCTTGTCCTGGCATTTTTGTCGTACGTTTGTGTCAACGCTGGTCCGTTGGTTTGGTGTTTGCTCGTCTAAAGCAGGTAGACCAGGCTGGCTATAGAACATGGTCTAGCGGCCATCTCTGGACACACAGTGTAATACAAGGACAAGTCCCTCACGAGAACCTGCATGTTCGATTCCACCAGCTTTCTCGGCTGCGCGGTAATTCTCTTCGCAAATACTCGCACAGGAGACATAATCTAGACGTAATAGGAGATACGAGACGGCTTATGACCATCAGACAGTTATACAACACCTACTTCAGATCGAGGTGGGCAGGATAGGGTGTCGGACCACAAGCTTGATGGTTCAATTTTGAATCCTTTCTGGGGTCCCTGTACCATCTCTATGGAGGAGATTTAAGTTTCTCAAGCAAGGAATATTGAAATTATAAGTCGACATACTCCGCATACACTCATACAGTCATCTCCCTTGGGTTATCTGATTCAGCTTTGACTAACGTGCAGTTTACTGTAAAATTGTTATTGCAGGTCCTACTCTCACCAAAAACAGACTAGCACGATAATACTTAAACAATATATAGACCATGGCACAGAATCCCAATTTGCTGACCAACTCAGAACATAGATATTACATTAGACATACAATATGAAAGGTAGCTGAAGTGTTCCTTAGAAGACCTGTGATGATAAACAGTAAACACAACAGGTGAGAAACGTACACAAGAAATTCTATTTCCAGCTGACCATCATGAACATTAGCTTAGGAAGGTCAGCCATTGTACAGTCTATTCTCTTTGACCTCTACAGCTGACAGCACCTACAAAGATATATCCAAGCTCTGATCGTCATCTTCTATGTGGTCCAGCACATCAATAGGTGTAGGTGTCCTATACGATCACCTATGTACAATAGAATAATAACAGTTGTCCTATATGATCTCCAATGTACAATAGAAGTACAATAGATGCCTTATATCATGTACATGAGGCATGACAAATAATGTCAGGGACAAATGGACACTGTTTTCCGACATGTTTACTTGTATCAAAGTTATGCACATAATTTTACATACAATTTCATTGTGTTTAAATTAAATTCAACAGCTACTGCTTTATCTTTCCATCTTCAATGTTGTGTCGATTGCAAGATATATATTTCGTAAATTTCGCAGTACATAGTTAACCCTTGTGTCAGGTGGAGTCAACATGGTGTTCCATACAACAGAGGTGGTGAATAATCCAGCAGAGGTGGTTAAACACCCATCTCACAAATGTTACATTTCCCTCTTTAAGCCACTCATTACATCATTAGTCCATCATGACCAGCTAGACAAATACAATGCATCTATCTATGGAACCATCCTGCTGGCCCTCAGTTCCTCTAACAGAAGCAGGTTCCCATATACTGCTAAACCAACCTTGGAACTGTTTGCAATGCTTTGAAACTAAGGTGTGTATGTCCTCCAGCAATTACCTCTGGGCATGTGCTGTATCCATGAAAGTGGCGCTGTGTTATTGTGGGACTCCTGGGTCTCCCGTCTCTGTGGTAGGCTACCACCGTGTACCACCCCTCCACCTCCAGGTGGCTTCCATCTGCTGTCCCGGCTACCTCCAGTCTGTAGAACCACAGAGGAAGTACAGGAGGCCCAGAAGCCCTACGAGACCTTAACGCGACCAACGTGTGCAACAGGAAGACTATTCGTGGGGGTATGTTGTGACTAGTAGGAAGGAAAACAGTATATAGATCGCTACACACAGTTCCCCTCCACATCAACACTCGTCCCAAACCTCTGGATACCAACTGGAGCAGCCTCAACCATGATGATGATGATGATGATGACCATGATGATGATGATGATGAAGATGATGATGATATCAATACATGATGACAATGATGACATTAACTGCTGCTAACGATGACAACCAATGATGTTGATAAAGAAAAGTTGAAGAACCGATAATGATGATAATACTGATGATGTTGCCAATGACGATGATAACTGATGACAATAAGTGATGATGATGATAATAACTGATGACAATAACTGATGGTAACAATGATGATGTTGACAACAACAACAATTATAAGGATAATGACTATGATGATGATGATGATGATGATGATGATGACAATGATGATATATGGATTAAGAAACTGATCATACTTATGACATCAATAACTGGTGACAATTACTTGCCTAGAGCAAGCAGAGTTATTTCAAACATTAAATGTTTTGCTTCAAGAAAACATGGGCAATACCAATAACCTGTCAGTCAGAAGTATGGATTATCTGTCCCTGATAAAGTAAATTTTGTAAGTCTGTCACTGACGTTTATTGACCTGCAACATAAATTGGAATAAGGAGACAGATAATCCATGAATCCTCAAAGGACGTGCAATTTCTACACTCCATCCACATCATCTCATTTCCAGACATGTGGAAATGTTCAAAGTTGATAGACTATATCACGACATTGTGATACAGAATATTGCTTTATACATTGTAATATTGGAAGGTGCATTACAGACGCTTGGATCAACAATAAAAACATCATGTTCTGAAATTGCATACAATGACATAACAATTGCTATTGAAATGAGGCATCGAAGCATAGCCTAAATAGACCACGGCCATTGCTTAATGACAAATCCACTTGCTTTTCTCAATGTCCATACAGCACTCTGTGAATACTATTAGTTGAATACTTGTAGACATTATGGTTTGCACCCTAATCAGAAGTCAGAAGTCGGGAGCCAGAATTCGGTCTATTCAACCTGACCCAGCCTCTGCTAAGTGGTTCTCGAATCTTTGAAGTCGTTTCAACAGGTGAAGCGCTTTGTTCTCTACCGCCGATGATCAAATCACTCTCACTTCTTAATAAGTTCTAAATACAACATTTGCTTGTCAACACCTGTTGAGCTCTGCCAGACATATTTGTCACATCAATGACCGCCAACTCTTACAAATTGAATGTATTGATATTAAACTTAATGCAGACTGCTCCGAGCTATAGAAACCGACGTTTATCCATTCAACTCTCCTCTGTGAAACTTGTTACCTATCGACTTTAATATTGAGTCAATAAAATCACATCAAAGAGCGTCGGAGGGCAGCACAGCTTTAAGATCAAC
>JAULBP010134286.1:0-16403 GCA_032355345.1 Lepetodrilus pustulosus | reverse complement strand
TGTGTGTGTGTGTGTGTGTGTGTGTGTGTGTGAGTGAGAGTGTGTGTGTGTGTGTGTGTGTGTGTGTGTGTGTGTGTGTGTGTGTGTGTGTGTGTGTGTGTGTGTGATAATCAGAATGTCCCGTAGCTATTAAGAACACAGGAACTAGTAAAATACAAATTTTTCGATTTCGTGTAAAATTAAATTATGTTCATTTAATTTCGTACCGAATAATATAATGATGCAGTATTATGAATCTTAATATAATTTTCAATACTATACCAGTATGCGATTTTTTTGTATTCCTCACTACGAACCAATCGTTGCTAATATGACGTAAACTGTTCTAAGGCTTTGGACAAGGCATTAGAGCTATAATCATTTAGTTTATTGGGTAGGCAGACGTGTAATTATTATGACATATATAGAGTCAGTGGACGGGTGGTGTGGGGTAGGGTAGTGTATGGTGGGTGGGAGTTCTACCTCATTGCCTCGACATCAATAGATCTGAATGATCGAGCATTTAATATAACGTCAGTGACTTAGGGGGGATCGCGGCTGGCAGCGTTAGATACTGAATGGTCCCCTCCCTGGGGTATTGCTCGGAACCCACTCCAGATCTCCTCGAGATGAGAGCACCTGGATCATCTAAGGGAGCTTCCGAGTCACTCTCCCACTTCAAATCCGGCTCACTGTTTCATTTTTCTCACTCTTCTCATCGCCTCGGAGCAAAAAACAAAACCGTTCCTCTTCACGGATGCTTGAATGCTACAAGCCCTACCCGGATTTGATACACGGCCACCTGGTCGCAGTGGGGATTCGAACCCGAACACAGTCGCTAATTAGCTCAACTCTGCCGGGGCGACCTCAGCAGGGGCTATATAGAGTTTGGACAGTTGGGATGTGAGAGTGACTTATGATTAAGACGATACAATAGAGTCAAGCTGATATTCTTCCAAGCTGATTTGATTACGTGTTAATAGTATACGAATTATTATATATATTTCTATCCTCTAAAACTAATGGAATACCAGAGTTATTAGATAATGATATAATGACTTATATTTGTGTACATTTCATGAGTAAATTGCTATCTAGATTATTTTAAACACAAATAATATTTTTATTCATAACAATTAAATTGACCAGAAATGTCTTAAATTTTTGTGTGCATATTTTGACGTAAAATGTGATGGTTAAATAACCTGAGTAATCTGCACTATGTCTAAATCAAGCGCTGTTAGATATAAATCTATTATTTCCTCCCTGTTCACGGTACTAGTGCTGCTTCAAGGTATTAGTTACTTCCTATTTTCAGAAATGAGTGGTGGTGATGGTGGCGGCAGATTTATGTCAATAGACACACAGTGCCAAAAGACAGCTAAGCATACAAGAGGAGCCGATAAGATATGAAGACGGCTATCTGATATACTAGCATGTATTCCTTCTTGCTTGTTGTCGTTGCGGCTTCGAGGCTTCATCTGCTTGCTTTCGTCGTCTGCTCTCTGTCGTCTGTTGTGTTTTTGAATTTTATGCTCTGTTCTGAGTCCCCTCCTCATATGTTCTCGTCTGAGTCCTCTCCTCGTATGCTCTCGTCTGAAGTGTTCTCATTGCTCTTGTCTGCTCTCCACTCGTCTGATCATCGCTCTTGTTTACAGTCAGTCTTCCCTCGTTTTCGTCTGTAATCTTCTTCTCGATTTTGTCTGCTCTCCGTTCTCGTCTGCTCATCGTTCTTGTCAACTGTCTCTTTTCGTTTTCGTCTAGTCTTCTGTTAGCTCTCGTCTGCATGTAGTCTGATGTCGCTGCTCGTGTAGTAGTCGTGGCGGTGGTCGATATGTCGAGCGGACGACAGCACATCCCTCAGGGCTATTCTCGCTAGTTATTGATGTATTTGTGCACGGCTTTGTGCAACATTGCCAACAAAACGAGTATCACTAATGAGCCAAAATGAGAACTGATCGTCCCAATTCGTTGATTCTTTACGGGAAAAGCTATGAATGGAATGTGGCATCCACGTGCGAGTAGATAGCTGTGTATGGTTGTTGAATACATTAGATATATCAACGTATTGTCTTGCGATTACACCGGAATGATTGAACAATTACATTAATTTGGATCTCAACATATGTATGCATGTATTATATCGACATCAAAGATAAACAGATTCATGACTGATAGTGTAGTTATTTTATATGCAGACTTTGTACGGATATTCTAGTCCTGCGGATTGTTGAGATCAATTTGGTTGGTGTAGTAGCATTACCTGAACCAGCGACAGAGAATCAAAACGCCATTGTAAACCACGAACCGAAGGACATTTATTATTAAGATGTCATAAGATTATTGCTCCCAAGTCCCCAATATTTCTAAAGGTTGCCCTCTATTCCAAAGTCAGGCTAATTTTCTCTCTAAAGAACAGAACACAACTTCATCGATACACTATTCAGATGCAGAACAGAACAACATTTTATTTTCTAAAAAGTCACACACAATGTCAAGCACTCAGTTACACATTATCATTAATATCCATTGATTTCAATTAATACTTGCTAACATACTTCTCTTAATGAAGACAATGCAAATCTGTTTAATCATTACTCTATCTTTTTCCAATGTCACATAGTCGGGGATGGGAGCCAGATCTAATCTAGTTGCCAATACCCAATGCCAACAGGGTCAGTTAATCATCAAATTTCATCTCTTGAACAAATCTGATGTTTGATTTGTGATAACCGTCGTTCAGGCTGGCATCAATTTCATTAACTTTCAGTGTGTCATTGCTGTCAGAGACATCATCAATAAAGGGATATTTTCCTTGTAAACTTCTTGGAACCTGGATGCACATAAAACGCATCATTTTCTTGCGTTGAAGTCTTTGTTAGATTCTGAGCCAACTCTGACAGTGTCCGGAGCTTCGCATTGACTCCGCAGCACGGCCGGGGAAGAGCGACACCTCATTAAACTCGAGGAGAGAGCGTTCAAAGAAAACGTCCCATTGGCGAAGATTGCTGACAGACATGTGAAACAACACCAACACCGTAACTTAATGAGGGGAAGCTATGGCTCTTGCTCAGTTCAAATAGTAAATGGGGTCTCAGAAATATTCTTTTGATGTAAAAGAGAAAATAAAATTGAAGACCACCCTTCGTATGTCTGGGATACATACAAGTGTGGACCCTCTCTGCTCTTCACATCTCCTATTCCTTGTTAACATGATTTCAGCCAGGAATACTCATCAGTTTCTTTGGATTCGTCCGTTCATCTCATTTGGCACACGTTTCTGGGCAAAACGGAAACCAATTAAAGAAGCTTAGCATCAGAGTCCAATCCCATAGAAGAGATACTGGGGGTTCACTTGGGCGCGTTATTATCTCAGACCAAAACACAAATACCAAAAGTAAGATTGACCATATCGATACGAGTTCACCACGAATAATTAGCTGTTGGAAAATATACAATGTAAACACTAAGAGGAGCATCCGATGGCTGGACTGCACATGCGCGGACTCATGAGTCCGAGAGTAATTAGAAAAGTGCCTCCATCGACCTAATACGACCCGGTTATTTGCTTCATTGTAGCGTTTACAAATATCGTAATTCTTGTAATTTTGGTAGATGGTATATTGACGGGCAGCTGCCATGGAATCGAACCATGCCAGGTTGGGTAAATAAAACCAGGATTCGATCTCTCTCCGCGTGTCAGGATCAATCTTTGGTACGACTGCTTCCGTTCCTTCCCGAAGGTTATTCACCAGCACCAGATTGTCGGAGTTCATTTCGGACTTCTGTAACGAGTTTGTCCTTATTGTCTTTAATCGCTTTTACCCAGATTTCCTCCAGCGGCGCCTGCTCTCTATGGGATCAGGAATGGCCATTATGTAATATACATTATTCAGGCGAAGGGAACTTGATTTCTTAGAGGGCAATTCCAAAAATCTATCTCCGATGAAAACACTGTTGGGTGCGAATTTCCTGGTCGGAAGTAGACACTGAATGCGATTTTATTGTGTCCTGAAATCACTTTCTGATAGAGTCGGACACCAATAGTCTTGCCATCAATTATTGGCCAGCACATTGCACGCGCTGTGACGTCACAGACGAGCACGTGTTCGCAGAGAAGTCCCAACATTGGCAATGGAAGCCCACGGCGTATAAGATTATCTCAGAGAGAGTATATTTCATTACGCTAAAAAAATACACTTCACGGCTACTTTGAAATGAAATGGGGAATTTCATCGTCCAGATAATGGAGCCCTCTAACTAGCAAGCGAACCAGGCTTGAGGAGAGGGGGACTATTTTCAGGTTAAATGTAACCAATTCCAAAGATCGGTTCCTCGGCTTCAATATCCGTTCTTCCCCAATGAGTCAACAAAAACGGCGGAGAAATATCAAATTCGCGATAATCATTCCTTTAGGAAACTAATAGAAGCAGTGTGTGCCGGGCTAAGGGATGGCCCCGGGGGTGGGGCCACAGCTCCAATCGATTCGTCCCCGGGGGTGATTTGTCCAGGGTTTGAGACTAACATCAATCGCAGTACCAGGAGTAGGGAGAGAGGCTGCTGTCTCGCTTCCCCACACAGCGACATTAATTTTAAGAGCGCTCAGACGCTCCTCTGAGAGTGTTTCGAGGTGGAGAAGACGACCTGTTCACACGGCGAGAAGACGCTGTTCAAATTAGAACACAAACCAAGCCGCTCTTACTTACGCCTGGACAAGGCTTCATAAACGGTGGCTCGGGCGATAAACCAGGAATGGCCCGTCAGAATGGCGTTAACGATATGTAGCGGGACTTTACTTGAGCAGGAATCACACGGAAAGTTTAACTGTTTATTTCTTATTGTGATCTTATATCTTATTTGAGAACATGGTTATAAAAGTTTTACTTTTAAAATATATTTCAAAAAAATAAAAAATAAATTTAATTTCATAAAATTATACTGGTATATTCCGATGACATAGCCAATGTCAACTAATAGATGACTAAAATATATTCCAAATAGCACTATGATTTGATGTGAATATAAAATTAAATTCTTGATAAATTAATGTTAAATTTAAAAGACGAGCTGTGTCTGTATCTACTGTGCACTGGGTGGAACAACTTTACGTTTGACGTTTCGTACCGATTTAATATCGTATACAGTACATATATTGTTCAGGGGATAAAAATCCTTCCAATTGTTTGTTTGATGGAAGTAAAATTTCCAGATACCAATGCCAAAACATTTTTGAAAATCCCCAATTTATGAAAACTGATGTAAGTGATAAAACACAAAGGTGACTGTAAGAAGCTGGTACCTGGGTTCATATGAAGCTATTATATTCTTGACAAGTTATCCCCTCTAGGACTGGCCAATAGGAAGCGTCGCCCATAGCAACTATGTCCATATACATATCATTGCTTTCCTATGTAACTTTTTACTGAATAAAAATATATGAGCAAAAACTTTATATGCTGATAAATACGTTATGAAAATTTATAAACGAAATCTTCATCAAGACTCGAATACAAATACTTAATACACCTGTCAAGGAAAATGTTATTTCCATATAGGCACCCACGGTGGTAAATAAAAGTAAAGCAAGTAATAATGATACATGTATGTTGTATTTACATGTTTCATGATGAACACTGACTAACGTCAACCAAATTAAGAATACTTCCTAACAGAGAAAATAACAGATACCGGTACTAATTTTGATAAATGTTTAACACCGTCTACTCTATTATCAGAGACAATATTAATCTTAGTTTGTGCATAAATGGCAATTAAAATATTTAGTATGAATGTATAATAACTTATCTTTATTGAAACACAGACATTAAAATAAATAGTGAAACTTGTCTGTATGTGATTGCAAAGTGAATAGGTTTAACTTTTCGAACGAACTCTTCAACAAGGCTATAATGTAAATTCACTAAACATGGTCTTAATTAATTAAAAACAATCGTCTTGTTAGATTATCTGATACTATTTAACTTTCTGAACTACTAGTATCACAGATAGTTGACTAAAATAATGGACAAACGAGTTTCTATATGAGACTACTTATGCTTGATTTGTCCAACCAAAAGTTCTTATTTACTGATGTACTTATTCCCCAACACTCGATAGTTATCGAAAGTTTAATATTTTATATGAATAAAAGTAATGTAGCTCTAATTATCTGTTCTTTGAAACATATACTGTAACTGCTAGATCCAATGTCTCCCAATGTGGATCGATGAAGGAGATTTTGGCGGTATAGTTCAAGTTCAAGTTCAAGATCAGTGTATTTCAATTTTACCACCCACTGTTGTACCGGAAATACAATAATGTAAGTAAATTCATACATAAATAACATACAACGTGATCAATATGGCATAATGATAAGATATAATTCATGTACGATCATGGAGAAAAACAATTAACCTTTCTTAATAGCAGAGTTTATAAAATTGATGATTGTTATCACAAATCAATGCAGTTTGCATTTATTACTCAAACATAATACTACGCACTCCATTGAAATCCGTAGTAGTATGTCTTTAAGAACGGACTCTTTAAATAGAAATTAATGTAAATTCACTGAATACGTAAGGTTCAACGAATTTATTTTCTGACATATCTTACGGGGGATTTATACTACGATAAGAAATTATCATAGAAAGCTATCCCAGACAATGCTAAGCCATATCAAATGCTATATAATTGACTATCTTGTATATCTAAGTAAACTAAACCCATCAACATGTCGATGGTCCATTACAAGCTGTGTTTGTTGATAATTACGGGTAAATGATCGCTAATTCCACGGTCCATGCCAAACCGGGTGGACAATATCATACATCGTAAGGCTCGGAATCGGATACCATCGCACCATCGACTTTGTCAACACTGATACGACGACGGGGATCGATGCCGTGGTAAGACAAAGGGTGTGCCTTTCCAGGAGCGAACTCGTCTGTTTACTGTGCATGATCCTCATACTAGAGACTCTGTCACGGAATTCAATATATTCAGTAGCATGGATGATTATCAAATTATGATGTTTGCTGACAATTGAGATATGGGTGGTGTCAGTGGTGAGGAATGCGGACGATGACAGACAGACCAGACAGATGACAGACAGATGACAGAGAGATTAGACGACGGTATGGACTCACTGAATGAGTGACGGGATTTTACTCTGTTTGCCATGTTCCAAGATGTTGGGTTGGGGAAGAACGTACGATAGCTATGCCTTATGGTTACGGTACGACCCTCTGAGCCACGGGTGATACAGGGACAAGGGAATGGCGGCGGTCGTTCCGTGTTCTTCGATATGGTGTGTTTCCGAACGCAATGTCAAAACAATTACTGGGACTTATTGCAAGTGTATAACACCTCAATATTGCTTAGAGTACCTGGTCACGCGCTACCATGTGTGTCACCTTGTATTAATAACACTGTGTGTTACACCCTTCTGTTAGTTATTATCTATTAGTAATATATACAATGTCATCAATTTCCATAATGGCCTGCGCTAATATCTGTTTTCCGTCTGTGCTTCTATGTATTACATAATTATACAGTGTACTATACTCTCACCATATAAAATACACTTTGCGTTAATGTGTACATAATGTGTGTGTGTGTGTGTGTGTGTGTGTGTGTGTGTGTGTGTGTGTGTGTGTGTGCGCGCGCGTGTGTATAACAACCTATGTCCTTGTATTTTGTGAGTCATCTTTCTCTTTTTTTGTTTGGACATTAAATAAATGTTTATGCTAATCATTATTGTCTTCATTTATTCAACATTTAATTGATGACGTTTATCTGGCAGAATTTCTGCATCTAACAAACAGACGAAAGGACGGACGGACAGACAGGCAGGTTGTACATGTAGTTGGTTTCTCTTGCGCACGTCTGGTATCTTTCCTTCTATCACTCATGTTGTTCTACGTACACCCACTGTCTACACCTTGCTTTTGAAAACGTCTTGTAACACGAGTATGTAAGTATGTTTCAGTCTTATAATAATTATATCTTTATTCTTCTCCGTGCTCCTGACGACTATCTACGGGCATATAGAATATCATAAGCACACAAAACAAAAAAAATCATATATTGTAAGGTATATATTTACTGGCATGTCATTATACATATCCCATTTTGTATTCGTTAATGGTATATATACCGTAAAAGATATATCTCAGCTTGTTATAATATTACATATGTTTTCCGTATTGTATTTCTTAAGAAATACTATGTAACGGACGATACATAAATATCGCGGTGATGTCTAGCTATATACAGTGCAGTCCTCCACAGTTCTATAAATGCGTCTCAATGCTTAATCTGTCCAGGTATGCCACAGTCAGAATAATTACAACTGCTTCCTTTCCAAGAGGAAACATTTACACAGATCAGTAAACACCCCGATGAAACAAGCACCCCCGATGCACCTCAGTCACACCCCATTGAGCCGTCATTCATCAAGTTATGTGTTATTCCAACAGTAATTGTTGCTCATGGCTAAAAAGCTGCCCGGTGTTAGAGTTGATTACACCCAATGGCTTATTTTGCTACACAAAATACTTGCGCAAACACTACAACACAAGCATGTTTTCACTGTGAATCCTTTTCCCATTGGGTGTTGGAGCGCACTTCATGCCCGTGACAGGCAATTACCTGGCGATTCCGTGCGTATTTGTTGAGGTAATAAAGCGAGGTTTTGTGGAGAGCAAAACATACAGGTAGATTGTTTCTTGAAACCAGCGATCCTCGTTACAGCTTTCATTGACGGCCAATCATTTAAAAATAAGTGTGAGATTGTTTTTCAGTAGGCTGCGCCGGAACTTAAATGTAGCAAGGTTACCCTTATCACTTTAAGTAGTAGTATAAGAAGGCAACGAAAAAAGAACGGAGATGTCGACGGAGAAAAAGAAGATGAAGAAGAAGAAAAAGAAAAAGGAGAAAAGAAGAAAGAAGAAGAAGAAAGAAAAAAGAAGATAAGAAAGAAAAAGGAGAAAAAGAAGAAAATAAACAAAAAGAAGAAGAAATTAGGAAGAAGAAAGGAAGAAAGAAGAAAGGAAGAAAGAAGAAAGGAAGGAGGAAGAAATAAGAACAAAGAAGAAGAAGACGAAAGAAGAAGAAAAAGAAGAAGAAAAAGAAGAAGACAACGACGACGAAGGAACTATTCTATTGTCACATCGCTGAAATAAATGTTATACATAGATATATGTAAAATGTGATAAACCGTGATGCACCACGAAAACACGGATGCCATCCGGGATGTGGTTTCTCTATAAGATTTCACGATTTCATTTCGAAAACTAATTTTAATAAGATATACGATGACGTTTGATTAACGTTGGTTTGTTGAAGGGGTTCAAGAAGAACACACGTAAGTTCTGTGGTTAGTTTTGTATAGACTCACTGGACTGTGTTTGAGGCCAATCCGGATTTACTCTCCGGCTTATCGAGGTGTCAACTTTCACACCACACGTGTGAACACACTATACAATGCACGAAAATCATTGTCCGTCTACAGTAGATTGCATGCATTATTCTCTCTTATATTGGAATAAAAAAAATAATGTAAACGTCATTGAGAGGTTATTAATGTTCATAACTACAACAAGGTGTCGCCGACATTGCTTATATGGAAATAACTTTGTATCACTGTGAATAGTTTTATTAAAATAACGTTGAATCGAATTGAAACTGGAGACGACACGCTTTGACTGACGAGGGTGTTTACCTTATTCGTGAAATATTGGCGAGTAAAGAGATTCTACTAAGGTATTGTTTGAAATTAAAATGTACGGTCAATGAACCAAATACTGTTATTTGGTATTAAATAATACATGTCTTTTAGTTTATCGGTATTAAAATAAAACTCATATTTTTTTCATTGATGTGTGGATGATTGTTCATTAGTTAGTCAATTAGCCAGCTAAACAGTCACTCAGTCAGATAGTCTCCTTGTCAGGGAGGCAGCAATAGTTGATTAGTAAACAGACAGACAGACAGACGGATTTTTTTTATTACCTCAAGCCTCTGGTCATATGAAGGTAAATATTATATTATTATGTGAGTCAGCTAATTAGCCTATAATAATTAACCAGTCTGCTAGTTAGTTAAGTTGGTCAGTCAGTTTCATACCTGTTAGTTAGTTCGATAGTTAGTTAGTTAGTCAGTTAGTTAGTCAATTAGTCATTCATCTTAAAGTCGAGGAATGTTCAAAGGAGTACGTTACTCAGTCAGTCACTTAGTCAACGGGTATTTAGTTGGGAGTCCCGCAGAATTATTTCTTTAGTTATATATGATATTCTGTATAGATAGATAACTAGTCAGTTAGCTATTGTAACTAGTCACTAACAGTCAGTGTAGTTGGTCAGACCACGGACTTACTTACATTGATACAGAGACCCGTTTCCTATCCCTGTGTTTCCGTGCTAGTCTCAACGTTTATCAAGCGGGTGGAAATACCATGGGTGTTGGTACCTCCTCGTCGTCACACTTCATGGGGCTGCCATAACCACTATCAATCATTTTGAGTGACAAGCAGCCCCGCCCCCGTTCGCTCCATGCTCGGCCTTTATGATCGGATGAACTCATTGGAAGTTTCATAATATAATAGCAAATGAATCAAGTTTGGTGTGGGTTTTTTTCATGATTAGTTAGCATGATATTTGTAAAACAGAAATAAAAGATTTAAACGTCTTAAAGGAAGTGAGTGAACTCTGTCAAAGAGTAGTCACCTGCCTTGTATTGGTGCGACGTGGCTGAATCACTGCTATATAATAACTAAGATTATTAACTAACATAATACGTATCCAAGATATTTTTAATGTTTCCATTGATAAAGGTAGACATATTTGTAGTTATCTAGACTAGAAATTCCAAATTGTTTCTGATTTGTAATGCTTTTAGTGAGTATTTCGTAACCTCTAAGAATTATTAACAACTAAATACGCTGCATTAAGTTTAATATGGCTATATATATTTTAGTAATAAATTTTGATCATATAATATGTAATATATTATTGCATTAAATAATACAATATAAACGAAATATTATGGTTATATTTTATTATTTAAAAAGAAAAACAGTCATTGAAACAAGTATACTCAGTATATACATGTGATTTTATTGTTGTACACAGACGATATGTAAAATATGTATCCGTTTGCCTGTCAATGACAATTTGAATATTTTTACAATATTCATAAAATAAAATAATTCAAGTAAACTAAGTTTTGTCGAATATTTGCAAAGTTCAAGCAGACTGGATGGTATCTATGATACGTATAGATAATAGTGGCATTCCTGTGTACACTGACTCAACATTTGTACGAAACATAACCTTGATAAGATATATATTATGAATGAAGAAGCATGGCATAATGACGGAGATTGTTTTTCGTTGCTACATGTTTCTCCCAACACTCCACTTGTTCCCTGGCTGTTGGCCTCACTCCCCCTGACCTACACATCATTCACAAATATTACCTATTGTTCCACTGACCTAACCACCACAATACCACTCCCACCCACCCAAATCCCACCCTAACCCCCACCCGCACAGGTTGCAAGGACATTTGATAACACTTCGTAACTCAAAATATAAAGGTACATGCACACACAAGTTAAAATCATCTTCATCAACAAATGTCGAGTGCACCGATATTCCACCAAAGGATAATATTTTCTTCATATTGCTTTAATGTAGTTTCGCAAGCTAGAGGAGATTTTCTGAAGTCACTGTTGAAATTGAAATGCTAAAATATATTTGTTTTGGGTGACACAGCGCCATCTATCGTCATAGATAGAGCCAAACGCCATATACCGTTGTCTATGACACAACTAGGTATACGGACTGATATCAGCTGAGATGCGATATTGTGTCTGAGTTCCTTCATGTTATCCTCCTGTACAAATATTCCTATCTGATAAGCACAAGCCCCGTCTACACGCCACCCGTATCAAACGCCCGGCCCCAACCACCCCTAACTGGGAAATCCAAACCACACACTGTTTCAACTCAGAGACAGATTTGAAGTATTTAAAGGTCCATTGTTAGTTATTATGGAAATTGTTCTATGTTCGTGAACTTATTAGTTCTGAAGGGAAATATGAATCGTATGCTAGTACACCAATGGCTACATGTAATGTATAATAAGGTGGTACTTAATAATAATGTTATTGTTAGATTATTATAATTACCATAGCGATTATTTATTTATTTTAAGTTTAGGTTAAAATGAGAAGTATGAAAAATATACTGAGCTAGCTTGATCTAAAATTAAATAAAAATTAGTCCTTTATCGGAGAAAGTTTGAAATGCATTGATGATAATCATTGGACAGGTTCGTGACATGCGCACACGTGTAGTTGAGTGTTGGGTGCTTGAAATGAAATAAAGGCCTATAATGAATAATATCTTATTGACTTTCACTATTCTCATATTCGGAAAATGCGAACTAGTTTCAAAATGATAAATATTGTATATTACATATGAAAGAGATATGAGCTTTTTTTATGTGTTATTTTCGTGCAACTTCAAAACAAGCACAGATATAGACAGTATTTATTGATTCACTGTCAGTGACTTATTGGAAATGGAAAAGATGTTCGTGTCATTTAGGATTTTCATTAACTTGTCTGGTCAATGTCACGCATTGAATAGTTTACGTACTAACAAGATGTAATTTCTCGTTGATAACATTCGAACACCAACAAGAAGAAGTCAAATAATTGCAACGTAATGTTTATGGAATGTATTATAACAAATGCTTAATCGTCGCGGTAAAACTTGTCATAATGCTGACAGTGATAGAAATAAAACTAATACGTTCCACGGTTACTGATTTGCGCGGGAAGAAGAATAAGTCTATTCTCAAATTAACACTATGGTGATATATATAATATACAATATAATACAATAAATATGTAGTTAATGTACATAACGTATTTCAATATATTATATTATAGTATTAATGTAAGGACTATTGAAATAAAATTCAGTAATAAGTTGGAAATGATGTATGTGTCAGTCAGCACCAAGGAAATGATAAATAGACATAACTACATACATGTATACATACATTTCACGTATTGTCATAATAAAATAATATTGGTATAGTGTTTAGCATTTATTACTATGAACATATTCTACATACAGTACAACGTGTTGTGGAATTACCAGGTTCCCTCACTGGCATATCGGTGGCGTCAAGGCGGAAAATATTTGTAGACTTATAAATATATATAACCATAATATCGCAGCCTATGTTAAAACAATAATCGATGTTAAATTAAAAGAAACAAATTAGAAACATGAACATTAGTACATATGCTAGATCCTCAAACTATTGTTTCTTCTTCTTTTTTCTTTTTATTCTTCTTCTTTTCATTTTTCTTCTTCTTCTTCTTCTTCTTCTTCTTCTTCTTCTTCTTCTTCTTCTTCTTCTTCTTCTTCTTCTTCTTCTTCTTCTAACTATGGTTGAGACCCATTGATGTCAATATCTGCAGTTAACTATAAACCAAACGAAATATGTGTCTACTAAAGGTGAACCATTTGACTCGCTATATGGTGTGCCGTATTATGCACAGTGTGTCCTATGTAATAACATTAGGCCACGTAGTCTCACCCAGATAGGAAACAACTGTGAAACGCTTCACGACCCTGCATTCTTGAATTCTATCGGGACAAATAAACTGTGAAAAAAATAAACTTTAATCTTGTAACTTCTCTCCAGGCTTTTCAGCACCGAATCTCACGACTTGCTCTAATTGGGATCCCAAACGTCCAATAGCACAGAAACGTTTTTCATCAAGCAATAAAAACGTATCATCCCTTATAAAGAAAGGCGATTGAATAAGCTGCAGGAACCGGCTTCACCCATTCAGTCGAACAATGGACGCGCAGTGGTAGCAATGGTTTGCAATGAAAACAGTTTGATGGGGTTCGGTTGTTGCCGGAGTTCCGAAGAATAGCGAGCGTTCGCTCGGGGAGGTCCGGCGCAGTCGGAGCGCACTGATCACAGGTGCACTACACAAGCTCACTAGGGGGTGTTCCGATCGAAACGCTAATGAGCCCGACTGACCCAAACATAATGGCAGCTGATATCGGGTAAATAAGGAAATTCATGCGATTTTCATTTCCACAACCAGACAAAACGTGAAAATTCATGTATCCATTTAGAGCCTCGAGGTTCAACAAACAGAGCTGTGTATTGGGCAAACCAACCCCGCGATCCTAGCCTAGAGGCGGGTCTCCGGCGCAGCGTGATAGCTGTGGTTGTGTGGAGGAAGTGGGGTGTAGAGGGTGGGGTGTGAAGAGATTTGGTGCTTAAAGTAAATAATGTGAATTTAAAAAAAAGTAACATAGTGAAAATTGAAATGATTATTATACGGGTCTAACTATACAGAGAGAAATTATGACACACGCCCTTTGAAAGAATCGAAGGGACAGGTGTCAAAATATAATATAAACATTTTGATATTTCATTTTATTTACTGATTATCAGTAGGCAGATCTTGAATAAAACTCAAACCAAAGGTTCAAACTCGAATCCCCCTTGGTGATCAGGTATATCTTAGTAAATGTTTTACAGTTAATTTTATAACCAACCTTTCTGTAAAAAAAACCCATACAAATTCAACGTAGTGTTTCTGGGCTTCACAGTTTTTCTAGTTTAACGGCCTTTCTGTGTTTATACTGGGAG
Source organism: Lepetodrilus pustulosus (assembly GCA_032355345.1). Taxonomy (NCBI): domain Eukaryota; kingdom Metazoa; phylum Mollusca; class Gastropoda; order Lepetellida; family Lepetodrilidae; genus Lepetodrilus; species Lepetodrilus pustulosus. The sequence continues at coordinate 1,727 of JAULBP010134286.1, read as the reverse complement.
GTAAATCCGCAATAACTATTTGTAAGACTACGATAAATAAACACTATCAATGGCTCTTCGCCGCTGAGAATATGCCCAGCACCGCATACTATTATGCAAGCTTTGACATGACGATCATATTTCTGCTGCCTGTTTATGGTGGGAAGTGAAACCACGACAACAATAGGTAACGGTAGTACCAATTAGCCACGGCTAGTACGTTATAAACAAAGGGAAATAATTGTAGATCAAATATATTGTATCCTACTTTTCATCGCGTTGGGTGGAAGGACACAAATCTAACTCAAACAGTTGAATAGGCAAAGACTCCGCAATAAGGGAAGAACTCAAAATGTAAGTAGTATAACTTACAAAAAGAGCAACAGTATTTACAAAACATATAATGGATGTTTTAGTCGAGATTAAGATGTGGGCTGAGTGGATCCACGGGTCAGATTACAGCTATGATAACAGGGGCACAAAGACAGCTAATTGCAGGATGATGATCGCCGTTCAGATGGTGACGGATAACGTATTTTCCCAGATGCACCGTCTCTCCTCCTTATTCTCGACGTCAAACTCGGCGGCGAGACCGGTTGTACCCCTCCCGACGTAGAAGATTCGAAACCCGACCTCTGATAAATATACATCCGAAGGAATTCCGTAGGTTGATGAAGTCCTCAATCATCGTGTAATCTGCACGTGATCCTAATCGTGCATTGGACGGACAAACAACGCGTGTTGGGAAATACCAATACGTTCGTTAACGTTAAACGGTGCCGTGCCCCGCGCACTGTCCATTGTAAGACTGTCTACCAGTTTGAATAAGGCCAATATCGGGTGGCCCGTCCCAACTGTTAGCCGTTTGATAGGTTCATAATCATATCTGGAATCGCAACCAGCTTCGGCGTAATAGGGTAGTGCTCCACCACGATGACGATCGCACACCTATACATTGGTTGAAGGGTTTAGAGTGGAAATTACAGCTATGCAAATACAAGAAGTAGACTTGTTTTGCAGTAATCCTAATCGAGTTCACTTAGTGATAAGATTTCGTCGCCAATAATTTTCAGGCGCGAACTCACACGTCGGGGCGGAAGACATCGGCCACGGAGGAATCCTGCCCTACACCCCTCTTCCAACACGCCCATCCGACCCAACACCCCTCACACGTAAACTCTGGACTGTTCTAACCATACTTCCGAGGGTAAAAAGCACCCGTTTACTGATCAAAGCATGCTCCGTGATTGCGCATACAGTGATATGCAATGACGACTAATATGAATTCACAATCAGATATTTGCGCTTCTTTTGGCGTTTACGTCTAAATCACTCGACAGTATCGACGTCGACCAGTCTGGCAGGAGAATAGCCACTTCACATGGCATCGACGAAACATCACGTTCGTGAATTTAATATGTCAAAGTACTTTCCTACTTTTCATATCTATGTTTAATCTAAATGCCTAGAAAATAAAACAGTTTTGTTGAGAATACGAAAATACGTTGACACTAACATGCCAAAATATTCAGGCATCAGACATAAATTAAAAATCAACTTAATACAATGTATGTTGTAATCTGTAATTCAAAGGACATTACTTCAAGTCATATTGAGATATGTCTATAGCATTACAAGTTGTAATTATTATACCAATGGTTAGAATATCAACTCTATTTAATGACATCAAGGTCAATATTTGTTGAAACGCGTTCCAAGCTGCCCTAGCGTCGGAAAACCTAAACACT
>JAULBP010134175.1:0-16405 GCA_032355345.1 Lepetodrilus pustulosus | reverse complement strand
TTTACCTCCTGTACTTAGTTTATTATTTCAAATTTTTTTTTGTAATTGGGATTATAGTCGCTTTCTAGAATCCTTCATTAACTTGTATTGTACTTAGTCTATAACGGCCTAATATGTATTATGTGCTCTTTAAACATGCATTCAAGTGCACATGGATTTAGGCGCTCTATATGATTACTAGTATTAATATACTGTATTGCTGAATAAGAAAACTCCAATGAAGCTCAACATTGGAACCCTTTTAGATAGCTAATATTGCATTTATTATCTATATGATGAATTCAAAAATAGTACAATATTTCGCGTAATTATATATATACATTAATTAAAACAATTTTTGAGAATATCATCAGTCAAGATACTGAATGCCTTGCAATTCTAGCTCACGGTACTGTTGATATACGTATATATTATTTTAACATTATCTCTGATTTATTCATACCATTTACTAATATACATATACTAGCTTTGACAATAAATACATAAGTAGCTTTTGACAATGATAAAAGTTAGTAAATATTATATCTGTACCAAACATTGGTCATAGTATGCATCTGATGACCCCATTCCACAGAGCGATCTTAGCGTTACGAGAGTCGTAACTTATATGTGTTTATATGGCATTACTACCCTGTATCGCTACGATCGTTCTGTAGAACATTCCACTGAACGATCGTAGAGCTACGAGTGTCGTAACTTCAGCTTGGTTAAAGTATGTGAGTTGCTACTTTCGTAGTCATAAGATCGTTCTGTGCAACGGGCCACAGGGCCGTGAATCTTGACAAGAACCGGAAGTTACCTTCGCAGTGCCACCTGCGCCGCCATGATCCTCTGACGCTCGACGACCAGCAGACAATTGGCGCACTGACAATCGCGCCACCTGCAGTATCGCTTATGTCCCTTGAGACAGGAAACCACACCGTGATTGCGACATCGGGCGCACTTGTGAGTCCTGAGAAGACGTCTCTGGATGAAGGGGACAGGCTTCACCGTGCCGTCACCCCCGGGCTTGGCCGCTATTTCCTCGTCATCGGCATCGGCATCCTCCTCGTCGCCGTCCTCTTCGATGTCCAAGTACTCATCACTCTGGGAGTCGATGAACGCTGCCTCTGTGTCACCTTCGCTCATCTGAAGAGGGAAACGTATGGTGTTCTATATATTGGTCATTGACATTGCGAATGAACAACGGAAAATGGTCAGCTATAACGTGGATGATGTCGCTTAATAATATAGATATGAAGACTGGTGGACGTCGTCGGTTTTTAAAGCGATGTATAGATTTTTAAATATTTTGATAGATAAGTAACACACTTGATTCAAAACGTACATTCGTGTCAACGTCCACAATGCAGTGAGGACAAATACAAACTAATACGTTATTTACCATTATACATAATGCTTTAATTTCTATAATATGGTGGCAATGTATGTCCATTGACAGTCCTGCTATGTGGTGTTTTTCTTCTTTTTGGCAGCCAATCTATTTTGTTACAAATAGCATAGCTAATGCTTTATCTGAAGGCTCCCTTTAAACTCGAAATCGTATATAGATATAATAAAAACTCCCGATAAGTATTTGACATTTTAAACTCACTTTTCGTTTCCTTTTTACGCCGTTACTCATTTTATAATAACACAACGTTGACGGAAACTGCATGGCGTCATTCCGAATATCATGTGTGTTAGGTTATCTCCCTTGAAAGTGTTCTTTTTTTCCTCCCTCTCTAGCCAAGAACCAGGTGATATTCACTATAGGGGTGATCCCGTACTTAATCTTTGTCCAACCTTTTCTTTTACATATCAGGTTTCTCGCAACATTTACAGTGCAATCGTAGGTGTGGATTACTACTTAATGAATGCCAATATGTGCGGATGTAGACTGCCTTTAGTCGCTGCAGTAAACGTCAATATATGTTTCACAGGGCGTACTATTAAATCTTACTACATGACCGTATCAGACTGTTATCGTTTTTAATATGCTAATAATGCATTTGTATCTATCAACTACGCAATGTATAAATTTACAGTGTATAAAATTATGTATGAATGGATACACTGTTGGAAAAGAATATAATTTGCATTTGAAGCGCTCAATGCTAAATAGCTACTATAATTGAAAGTAAGGGTAATGGAATTGATTATCCTGAATGATGTAAATGCTCAAATTCATGTTCATATTCATATTCACATTCATATTATTATTATTAGTAGTAGTAGTAGTAGTAGTCGTAGTAGTAGTAATAATAGTAGTAGTAGTAGTAGTAGTAGTAGTAGTAGTAGTAGTAGTAGTAGTAGTAGTAGTAGTAGCATAAAGAATACCATATTAGCTTAATTGAAATTGTGTTTAACTGTAGTTTGCTTGGAACAAGTCAGTACTGCTTAAAGACAAGGTATGTCCATTGAAATATATATTCCTATCATCATACCGGTATTACAAATAATATATTAATTTAATTTAAATTGTTTCTAAGTGAATATATTCTGCGAATAATATACAGCAAATGACACTGTAAGAAAGAAAATGATACCTCCGGTGAAATATATACACTCAAATCGTTTTACAATTATTCGGATAAAGAACATCACCCCATATGTACATACAACCTATATATTGGGCAAAATAGACTAGGAAACATATTCGCTAGATAACAAATATTTAATATTTTGTTTAAAGTAAGTCTACCCTGCTATATGCTACCTCCGGGGAGAAAATAGTAGCATTTCTCCATCTGGAAAAGCTCTACCCAAAACATCAGCTCCCAGCTAAGGTACACTCAGAGAATGAAACAGACAAAACCGGTCACAGACGGTCTCCCGGGCGCACCCCACACGGAATCGGTCATTATTTTAAGCAGCGGTGGGTGATGGTGGGCGCGGTGGGGACAGAGTGGGGATAAGGGGTGGGGGCATTATAATGGGAGGATATGAGAATAGGAAATGCTTGAATGAATTACAGGTATCCGGTATGCTTGATTCGCATTGCAATGTCGAGAAATATTGACATTTATTATCTGTAAGTGTGAAATTTGGGAAAATAAATAGATTCTTAACTTGGAATGAAATAAAATGTTTTGATTATTTGACGTTAATACGCTAAACATGCTTCACGATATCACTGAAAAGTGTACTACTACAACATAGCTTTAACTACAGTTTTCGCAGACATTGTCATATTATTCCAGTATTCAGCTTCTAAGAAAATGATAGATACATACATGTGTATGATATAGAGACGGGTTGATCTATCCCACTTGTTGTATGACGTTTTTACTAGCGTCACTTATTTTACTGATGACCACGTCTGTTAGATACAACATGGGAAATAACAATCAAAATACAATTCTCTCACACACATTTCTATTCATGCAGTACACTTATTGTGATTCGTGTAGTTTTGAAAGGTCAAGCGCCGAAAGAAATCAGTTGTTTCCACTTCCAAAACAAAGTAAAATGTCTATAAACACGACTCACACTGTGATTTAATTTGATTTGTCGCCGTTCTTAGGACGCGTACTTTCAGATATCACCTTCATCTCACCCAAAATGCTGATGTAATTCATGTTCCATGGTGTGTTCATTACACCATTGTGTTTATACATGTTTATATAAAGGTTCCACGTTAACGTAATTATGTATAACATTTCCATATTGAAAAAATAGTCCTGTAATATCGTGTAAATGTTAATTGACAAAATAGCGCGGTTGTGTATGAAAAATGACGTCTTTGTTATCACTATGTAAAACGAGACATATTACTTTTATCTTGCAGGTTTATATAAACATAGCAACGATATATCCTTTAATTGTGCATTATCGCACTCAAAGAATGTCTGGTTTTGTCTGTATTTATTTATATTCAGCTGGTTCTTGACATAACGAGGGGTTATAAATGTGTGATATTTAATACGTTTACAATAATACATACCGGTTTATGTATTCACATATTAGGGAAACCTTTTGACATTCATAGGGGAAAAAAGGAAAACCATTTGTGATTTATGGGTTTTAGGAGAAGAAAAGTCTTCAAATGTTTTCGTATATATTATGTTTGTAGCATACACCTAGCATAGTACTAACTAGCCTCATCTATGTAGGTGCTTGCGGATATTTCAACAGATTAAGCTAATTTATTATATAGAGAATATTAACGTCACATATGTTAGCTAATTAAATGCATTGGATACGGCTATCACTTTTCTTTTAAAAACATAAGTAGAATCATTTATGTTACCAGTGCATGTTGTTATGCATTCAAGTTAGTTTCGTTAATGAATTATGTGATCGTGAATCTCTAGAATGCGAGGCTCCGCAGTTTATTATTTCCTATATATAATGGGAAATGACACTGTATAAATTCGTCGTATTTGACTGTGATGAAAGAAACACAATTTGAATATATTTCGCGACTAAACCTATAATTTTCATAAAGTTGTCAAAATAGAAGCGAAAATGCTAGATAGTACGTAATAACCACGTTGAATATAAACTTGTTGCATTGAATTATCAGAATGTTCGTATAATATTTAAGGTTCTGTGTGGATAATATAACTTGTCATTGATGATAAATGCATGTGATGCTATATAATAACTTGGAAAGCTTACCAAGACTAACTTAATCTTGTTTCTTGCTTAATATAGTCAAAACATATGCTGTTCACTTTGAACAGGATTAGTTACAAGGCATACACACTTATTTCATGATTGTTAGCTACCGTGACGTGTTGTATTCTAGATATAGTAAATAGAGCATACATAGAGGTTTTATATAGATACACTTTATTTTACATAGATGTTACATAATTATGATATAAAAATAGTTGGCTTATATCATGCCATGGTCATATATAGGAGACATTGCATATGCATATACATGTATTATTATTATAATACTGTTTTATTCCATTACCATTTTAGTTAGAACTGACTTTTATTTTGAATAATGTCGTGTTATGACATGAAGAGTTTTATTATAGCTAGTATATCTATTATAGAACAGTTGTATTTGTATATTAATACGCACATTGTTTACCAATGTTAATGTTTTACCAGATATTACATATAGTCTATACCAATGTTATGTTATATATTACTGATATTATTGACTAGTTTTATTATAAATACTACACATATTATAGACCAATTTTATTTTAAATATTACTTATATTATCGACCAGTTGTATTGTAGATGCTACATATATTATAGACCAGTTGTATTTTATGTATTACTTTCATACCTGACCAGTTTTAATGTAGATGCTACACACACTATAGACCAATTTCATGAAGGTATTACATATACTATAGACTAGTTTTATTGCAGCTGTAACACATTATAGACCAGTTTTATTAAGTATATAATAAACAAGTTTTATCTTGGATATTACAATAATTACTAACCAGTTTTATAAATGATAGATATTACAAATATCACAAACTAGTTTTATTTCAAATGCGTTAATAGGTTGCAGATTGACCGGACGTCACACTTTAAGGTCGCTAACGTTTTACGATTTACAGTATTACACATTATTTTATTTTATACACTGGCCTGTATTCTCGAAACTTCGTAAATCCTAAGAAGTTCGTAAGTACTAAGAATTTGCCAAACTGGTTTTCTTCTTATGTGAATTTGTGAAGAGATCTTTTCTCACTAAGAAGTTCGCAAGTTAAGAAGTTTCGATAATACGGCATCAGTTTTATTTTGGACATTGCATATATCATATACATCTGCCTTACACCATGACACTTGCCTATGGTATGCCAGTTGACATTTCCCTCCCCCGTGTTCAGGAAGGCGGGTGTTAGGACGTTTTGTCTGTACCGAATGATACCCCCAGCTCACACAACCCATCTATCCGCACTGTCGTACACTATGGGCATTCAAAAGTTTTTCAATGGAAACTCAATACGTATATTTGGCGCTAAGCTTTTCCTTGAGTAAACAAGTCTTGCTTAAAGATGCCACCATTCCGAAAGCGAGCCAGCAGAATCATTATTTCGTCTTCGCTTCTCCAACACTCCGGTAGTGTCATTGTATTTTCACAAGTGTGTCTAATATCTTTATAAAAAGGTCAGATAATGGAAAATACTAAATTTATTGAGTTGCATACATGGCTGTTGGACACATGTTGCGGGGTGTATTCGGTGTAGGAGAGAGTTGTATACGTGTGTTAAGACATAGGCAGAGATTCAATGGTTTAGCTTGGGAAAATAAGGTTTGAAGATAGATTTAATACTGTATATGCAATTTTGTCTAAATACAGATAGACAGAATAATCGAAGATGAATATCATAATGAAGTTGGAGTTTGACAAACATATCGTTCATTTACTATTATATAGGACTATGCATGGCATTTAACTTTATTATTCTAACCAGAAATGATTGAAAACTGAATGACAACAGTATAGAAGTTTTATAGTTTTTGATTTAAGAAAGAGAATATACAATGATGATTAGCGTACTGAAGGTCGAGGTTTCCAAGAAACGTTCCCTTCTCTATAGGTACCTGTCTATGTATGGTATGTAACCATATTATTCTAACCACAAGAACCCATTCAAAACTGAATGGCAACACTATATATAATTGTTATAAATATAGATTTATGCAGGAAGGTCCAAACAGAATAAATATAGATGATTATTATCATAACAATAAAGTTAGAGTTTGCCAACTATATTTTTCTTTCTCTGTTATGTATGTAGACTATGCTATTTTATCTTACCATTCTAACAAGAAACCACTGAAAAACAAACTGAACGAGAAATTGTTGACATATATTTATGTATATAAAGGAAAATATCTAAGAAGTACATGTATCTAGATCTAGTATGCATGAACCATATTTAAATTGATAAACAGGTATAATGTTATATTTCCATCTGCACTTGAATAGCCAGTTATACCATATGACAATACTACAACTGATTATTTAACATTATAGGTTGCTGAATAACTGTTAACATACCAGTATATGTATTTTGCATGTATATATTATCAATTATTAGAAGGAAATACTGTCAATTCAATCAATTGTCCACCTAGTATGTCTACACCATATTTAAATACTATTGATTCAATATTAAAAGTATATTGTTCTATTTCAATATGCACTTGCACAAAAATCCATCAATAATTATACGCGAAGAGCTTATTAAAGTAATGGGCCCAAGCACTTAACTTCATACACTTTTGTACCTCATAGCTCTAATGTACTAGTGATGTCACTATCCCAGAACGAGATCTCTGGAGTATTTTCAGAAGATGTACAAATATAAAACCCCATATGTTTTATAGCCTATATAATAATAATATACTATTGTAGCTCGTGACCCAGTTCCCATACAGGTAACAGAATAAGAAAATGCATTACAATTACAATATAATGCCAATATTATTTCCACATAGGTTAGATACATTAGTTAGTAGAGTATGTTTTTCACTATTTAGAACTTCCATTGAATTTGTTTTTAACATTAAAGTAGTGTTTCGATGTTCCAGTATATAAAATCCTAAAACAGTAATCAAAAGACTGCCAATAAATATTGATAAACGAATACTATACAATGTGAAAAGGTATCTACAGATTAAGAAAACATTGAATAAAAGTGTTTGCTTGATTTCAAATACTCTCGTATTTTTTTCTTTCTAAACAGCAGCTGTGACTATAAGACAAATACATATACTTGCATTACTTTTACTTAGACATAAAAATTTAAAGTGTCAAATTCTTGTGTATAAGTAATTTTTAATACCTTCTATGAATGTAATATTACCATGCAATTCATTCATACTATTACCAGTATTTATTCTTTTAGAATCGTAGGAATGATTTCTTCTGTATCTTGCAATTAATGTTATAATTATACTAATTACTGTAATTATTAAATACATATATTGTAGTCTTAGCCATGCAATCCCATAACTTATCATAAGATACAATTTTTAAAACAGTTTACTTCAATGTGCATATTTATGTAGGAGTGTTTCGTGACAAAAAAAAACATTTACCAATGGAAATTTAATATATGAATTTAACCTAGTCGGTTCTCATGGAATAGTTGTTGCTTTTGGCCAAATTATTATTTTAGATATTGCAATCATTATTTATTATAAACTATGCATAATATGGATATATTTAGTTAAACGTTAAACATAGTAAGAACTATTATCGAATTCTTTACCCAATATGATTCCAATACAATGGCAATTATTCTATGTCTAACGTTAGAGAGGCTTTGTTCACAAACGTATGCTGGCACCTTAATTAAGTCTTGATAATATTAATGGGTATCTATTATCACAAAATTGTATTATTAACAATGACTATTATTCTTCGTAAAATCAAGATGCATCACAATGTTAATGGGTAATGGGTTGTATTTAGTCTATAATTATGTCACGAATTGTAGAAGTTATACTTAATACCCATTTAGACATGTAGTTGTTTATTTAGATGTATGCTTTCTTGCAAACGCACTTCGTTAGATTTTATAATAAATCTACGATTAAACACGGCTAACTTATATAATTAACAATAGCTTTGCAAGTATTTAGTAAAGTTATTTTTAAATCGCTGTGATCATCTTGGCATTATTATCACCTAAATGTATTAAATATTCCTGTACGGAATAGCAATATATAATGTAGATTTACTCATAGCATTGCCTTAATTGTGTTAATAATTAATTCTGATTACGGTATATTGCAGCTAGTATACCTTTAAGAGTATGCTTTCGCCTTACCTTATTTCACACTGTTCTTTAGTTGTAAAGATTCCTCAATAAAAGCGTTTTAGACGTGATTCTTAATTGTTCTCAGAGTGAATGTAGTCTACATATCCACTTTCGCCTGACCCTTATAGCCAAATACATTAGATCTGGTGCGAATATGCTTTATCCCTTACAATTGTTCACATGTGTATAGAACTTTAACAAACAAGCTAGCTGTAACGAGCGCTCTGATTGGTCAGAACGTGTATTCTTCACGCCCTTTCTGGAACTCTTCAGGGTTTTGAGTAGAGAATGACATACGGGGGCAAAATAAGGTTCTAATTTCTGCTTACGATTTTCACAGATTTAGCGATAATTACTGGAAATCTATTGGCTGGGGGCCGACCCCCCTCGAAGAGTCATAGAGACGGTATAGAGTAAAAACATTGAAAAATGTTCACGGTAGGAAAACGATTGTGTAGGATGCACCGTGGTTGAGGTTTTACTGGCATTCTTTTCAGCTTTTTATCTCAGTTTATATGTTTTCTTAAGATCTTTTTATATTTTGTTCTCGGTGCCTCCCCTTAGGGAATATACCGTAACCGTCTGCACGCATCCGCAGTAGCTTTCGGAGTTGGCGTAAAACATTCTTTACTTAGAATAGTCATGTTGTATAAGATGCCAAATACTACATATTCCTACATACTTGGTTTGTTTTCTTTTGTGTGATATAAAGATAGTTATAATTAATTAAAATTATTTTTTTAATGAACTTTATGTTAATCAATGAATGGTTGCTTATGATTGATTATATTTTCTTTTAATGAATTAAGTAAACTGTAGAATAATTTGATTTCGATTTCAATATTCAATAATTCTTTATCAGACCAACATTATGTCCCAGCGTAAGGAAGCTTAATAGCAAGCGTTTCCTCAAAACGTCCTTTAGAGATATAGGACGCATGTTCTAGTGCGACAATTTTAAGATCACCTTATTTTATTTCCTATTGACACGTTTAGGGGGTAAATTAGCACTATCTCTGGCAGTTAATTAATTGTTATCAGCTGTTTATTTCTTTTCATGCAAGAATCCTTTGATAAGAGTAGAACACCGGAACAGTGGAACCGCGTTCGTCTGGATATGACATTTGACTTTTAAGACAAATTACAGCCAACAGATATTCCTAGCATTTGAAGCAACAGGTATGTATCACTTTATCCACTAATTACCACATAAAAATATGTCAATTTCGCTACTGACATCGACAAGGTTGTCTATTTCCGTGTTTATTGCATATCATGCACGCGCCCAGTTACACACGCACATAGCAATGCTCGTTGATTCTGACTTGTCAAATATGCGATAGGGTGGTAATTAGTTACCCCCGCTGGGACCTATAATGTCTTATATCTAGAGTTGCTCTCCCTTATCTGCGATTTCTCCCGTCTCGCTGCATTCGTCTGGGTGATTTATGCTTTGTCGAGTTCCTGTCTCAGCTGGGTAGGTACGTACACCTGTTGGTCTTACGTCGACATCTTTGTAGTGAACTCCCCTTATTGTTTTAGTGTGGGTATTTACCCCCTTCTTCTCCGTCCCTCCGTGCCCCTCCCACCCCCTTCGTCCCCCTCCCCCCGGGTCATTGAAGAACACGAGGGGTGGGGAAGGGGAGAAAGGCTCTTAGATGTGCATGTCCGAGGGCGTTTAGCACCTAGAGTTCCTCCCCTCCCCGATCCCATTCACTCATGTGGTCAACATATGCTTGTAGACCAACTCGTTGACAAGGCCCATTTCTAACAACAATTATTTCCATGATGATCAAAAGAGAAATTTGATTTCTGAAATTGGATACCGCAATTATGCTATACTTTACTCCGCGATTCCCGTATGTAAATATCTTTCATTTCCACCAATGACAAACGAACTAACCCCGCCTAACATATAGAATGACTTCTGTACCTATTACACTTGGATTTCTGGGTATATTATTCGCCTATGTGGAAATTTATTGACATCACTTTGTTGCCAAATATAGCCCAGAATTAGCCCACACCGACTGTGGCGTGAATCACAATGATAAAGTCTAAATCAGAATATTTTATATTTTATATTAATTGGAATGTCTGTGAATATTGTGCACAGTCGAACGAAAACGTAAAGTCATCTTTGATTTATATACATGTAGTTTAATTAATTACTTATATTGTAATTTATTTGGGGAGGAGGGGGAGCTAAGTGGGTGGGTTATAACAGAAGATATACCTATGGAATTAGTCTATCAATAGTCTCAGAGGATGAAAGTAAATCATTTTTAATAAATTCTACTGAAGGGTATAATGTTTGTATATGACAGGAGCCTCTGCAGTTCTTTAACATGTTCCACAGAAAATCTAGACTTGCTTTTGTCCATGGGAGATATTTGGAATAGGAGTATTAGAGAACAGGGTCTGTGAGACAGACTACTATGGAATTAAAAGAGAGCGTTATATTGCGTTAAGGAAACATGTCCGCAGTTAGAGCAGTTTTGCAGTGGAATATTGGGGATTTCATGCTACTTTAAAAACCTTTATTTGTTTCAATGATATATAAAAATAACGCCAGTCAAAGAAATAGTAATATTTACCAATAATAATTTACAATACATTATACTTCTTAAAAGTCGAAGTTTGTTGCATAAAACATATTGATTTACTAAATGTGAATATCGTTGCCAACTTGAAAAGTGGTTATTTATTGAAATATGAAATACTTTGAATCATTATCAAGTCATAAAGTAAAGCCATCCCTATGATCTTCATTACTTATACCACAGCAAAAGACAGAACATAGCCGTTTCAATGTGATTGATGACATCATAAAGTATATAATCTGAACATTCTGAACACGCGACCTTCTGGTTAACTTGTTTTTCGGAACATTACCCTTCAGATCCATTCTGGTACACCAACGAAGATCTGATACAACACTTTCCTAATCCCTCTTGGCACTTTCGTCATTGTCTTCTAGAATCATTAACCGCTTCAATATCATCTCGGATAATGTGAATTGTAATCGGAACCTGAATGGTACCACGGATAGGCTTTTCGGAGTGATATTTCATTCGTCGGAGGGAACACGAAGCGGTAAATTTACAGTACTTGCTACATTTTTTTATCTTTAATGTAAAAACGGGTCTCCGTGGCTTCTGTGACCGTCCTCCGGGGAGATGGAGAAATGGCGATCCCGGGGCACTGATGATTGGGGCGGGCCTCGACCCTCTAGCGTTAAAGCAATAAACTAGACCTCTATTCCTTGAGGTGTACTTGTTGGAAGTCGTACTTCTATAAGAACTTGATGGAAAATCGGGTACGAACACACACGATGAATGTAAAAGAAAATATTAAATGTTAGAGAACACACGTATTGCGTATCTACGTCTATTGTATAATCGTTTCCGTCTTGCGAATAGTATTATAATATTCTTTGAGTGCAATAAAGACGATAGTTCGGTGAAATTCAATACAATATAAATATCTTTTAAAGGACGGGTTCTGGGTTTATCTCTTTGACTGGTTTCCGTCTCTGTAATGTGAATAACCTTCTCCGAACTATCGATGTTCATGGTACATTGTATAGTATAATTCATTTACGGAGTGATGTTTGTAAAGATAATAATAATAACGATAGCTATATCAATTGCTATATGAATATGTGATAGTCAATTGTGTCTCTAAGAAGCCTAGATGATGGTTTATTTGGGAGGTTGTGCTTGTTCAATTCAATTCAATTCAATTCGTAAGTTTATACATGAGCATTTTCAGTATTAAGTGTTATTATTCTGTATATTTTCTCTTAATTTCAATGCCTTATGAATATACAATTGCAACTGTTTAACGATAATATATTGATTTGTTTTATATTACCAAACTAACATATATCCCTGGATAGTACGACATTATTACTTATAGAATATATCCACGAGTTTGCAGTTAACAATAATAATACTAATAATAGAAATAGTACTAATAATGAAAATGCTGATAGTTATTATAATAATAACAGCAACAACAACAACAATAATAATAATAATAATAATAATAATAATAATATATAAATAATAATAATAATAATAATAATAATAATGATAATAATAAAGATAATAGTAATACATATATTTATAATGCGCTAAACCACTAACCACTAACCACAAACTATAGGTAGTAATGAAAATATATTGAATTATTTAGGCTTGAGGAAAATAAGAATTTAAATAGATTATTCACATAAATTATGACAGTTGACTAATATAGTATACCTCTCGGTGGTACGACATTTAGATGCAAACTTCACTACAATATTCCCATGAGTGTACAGTTAATTTGATTAAATTATGTAAATATTTACTTCGTCGCATCACAGTTGACGTTGTCACAGTTGGTGCACACTATACGTTCTGTTCACACCTACGTTAATGATCTATATGTCTAAAGTACTACCAGATCCAGTGCTATTCTGAACGTCAATGACGTAATTTCCGGAAATGTAATGCCACGTGTATGCTTTCTCACGCAAGGTTCCAGCTAAGCGAAAAATGATGGAGTCATTATGAAACGATATAATACCCTAAAGTCTGACCAATCTATTCCACGAAATTAAAATAGGCTGACCAATCTATGAATGTATAATATTAATTTCTGAAAAAAATATAGAATTTGTGATAATGATCCCAACCCTCCATTTCCTGTTGAAACTACAGCTATACGTTAATTTCTGTATGTTGTACGTATTGTGTAGTTGTTTGACATGCTTGCAATGTAGTGATATTAAATAGGTTTGTGCCATGTACAGTTCCCGGTACGCTGTCAAATAGGAAGTTCCTGCTTTTCTTTTAAATGTTACCTTGTCTAAAGTAAATGAAGCCAATACCGAGCGTATATTTTGAGCTAATCCGAATTGAAACTAAACGGAAAATTAAGGAGCCATTACGAAACGATATCATCCCCAAACTTTACCAATCGATCCTACAAAATATAAATACTAGTAGTGTGACCAGTTCCTGAATGTATTTCTTTAGTTTCTGCAAAAATAGGTCCTGTGACAATAATCCCAATTTTCCATTTCTTGTTGATAGATCCTTTTAGCATCTATTGCATAGCTATTAATTCTGAAAATATTCAAATGATGAAATCAGTGGCGCCATAGGGTAATTGTTTACTGGTAGATGTATATATACAATACGATATTAACTATAAATAACTGTCGTACGCGTGTCATTAGGTCTTTGAGTATACGACATGTAATTCAATGTGCTATTGATTATTATTAAACACTATATAATTACGAAGACAAACAGTCCTATATTCGTAGCAGTTTTCGATCAATATAATTTTTCCACTGCACCAATATGTCTCTTGTTTTCCCTCAATGTGTGCGAAACATAATTCGAAATTTCATGTATATTTGCATACATGGTATGGGGTTTAATGGTGTGTTTATCCAAGAAAACGTCACTGGGTCTGATCTAACGAGCATTAAAACATTGGCATCATATTCTAGTATCTGATTATATTGAATGCTATTATTACTCGACAGTTTATCAGTTTCTCTTCGTCGCCAAACCTGACAACTGATTCCATATCTAAGTTATCTAGTCTGAATTGTCGATTAGGGATATGCCGTTACCAATTAGAAGTGTTTGGCTGTAGGAAGGCAGTATATCGTCCGTTTGCTGACGCTGCCATCTACCGTGTCGACAAACAAAATAAGTCATTAGGGAAGCAGTATTTTATTGACTCTCTGTCAGGCACATGCGCAGATACCATTAGTGGCATGCCGGAATTTATGGCAAAGTAATAGGATTATTGTGAATTACATAAGCGCAGGTGGTTAAGGAAATGTTGCTGGTAATATTATAGCCAAATGAATGATCGTAGTTTCATTGACATGCAACTTTCTAATTTTAAATGAGAAAACCAAAGGATATTCTATGAAATGGTAGTTTTAGTTAGACATAATGTAATATACATGTACTTTGAAAACATGATGTCCAAGTGGTCTGTTATGCATATTGACAATTTCTTAACAAAACGCCTGAAATCAGAGTGGAACCCTTCAGAACAGAAAACATCCCAAAACATACTCAAGTGGCAATTCATTTCGTCATGGCGCTAATTCTAGAATTCTTGCATTTTATTCATCTCTCAGCATGAATCTTTGCGCGCGGTTTCCTACGAGGAAACCAAATGGTACCCCATTTGAGACTGACTCATTTGGTTTCTTTTCTGTTTACTTGTGCTAACCTACATTTTTATTGTCAGACATACGGTACATTTTAGTATTATTGTAGTAGTTAAATTGATCATAGATCGCAAAAGCAGTGTTTTAAATTTAACTTCTATTTTGACATTTTATATTACATTTTTAGTATATTATAATACAGAAAAAATGTGAATTATACATTAATTACCGGTATATAACCTAGTACTTTTTGTAAATTTGTCAAAAGTTTTAAAACATATATTGAGTGAGCTATGAAGATTTTTCACCCATACACGACGATACTTGAAAAAACGACATAATATATAACACATACTTTATATACAGTAGTACCACTATAATATTTCAATAATACTGCTTAATTTAGAGTGGGAACAAATGAACAAGTGAATACATTAGCATACCTTAAAATCCAAAATATATAGTGAAATGCACCCTGGTAAAAAGGAAACTTGGTAGCATAATTTACGGACAACAGGTTCGATACAGTTTTATTTTATCACAAAGCGTTGTTTGTTCCGGGAAATATAACACGCTTTCCTACACATAAATAATCTTTTAAAAAATTCATCGCGATATACAGACATCAGGTCAGGTTCTCGTCTTTTACTGCGTGATCTCGCGAGATTTGAGAAACAATATGGCACATAAATCACTCTCTGTTTCTCTTCGGGGACACCGTGGAGGGTTCGGATCGCGAATTTGTGCGTATGCGCGATGTACGAAGGGTAGTAAAACTGTTGTCTCGCGTCGGCCCTCCCTGTAGGGAAACTGCGATGTCGATTAGTAACATGAGAGCGAGAGTAACTGTTTATGACAACAGCAGTCACACAGGTGCCAGAAATGTCGCATTATGCGCTAATAATAAGATTTCTTGACGCTTTCATATGTAATAATGCGTTATCGTCTTCCACAAATTTTGGACAGGGGAAAGACAGACCTTCGTATTTTTAGATATTATGATTATAACGATCGTCTACAGGCATAATTTAAGTTGATTGCATTATATATTAATAATGTGCATTAATTATAACATGTATATTTAGCAGATTAGAGTAAAAATGCAATTAGGTATAGGCCTATATTATTGACAGAACTAAATCTCTATGTATCGAATATTATTTGAATTAATTTCTAGTAATTTCTAGTAATTTCGATGCTTCTGTTATTCATAATCAATAATTTACCTACATCTTAAATACAGGCTTATAATGAACCGTGTACATTCACTTGTAATCATGTTTGTACTTCAAAAAAACTTTCTACCGCTGTAAGGTAGGCAAAATTCAATTTCAACAACTTGAACAATCTTAGTTCTTCATCCTTCTTTGTATTAATGCAATGGGACATAGCTCTCATATACCATGAATACATCAAAGACAATATAATTATTAGTCAGGACAAATAATTATTATAAAATATGAAATTTATTATAAATAT
>JAULBP010134065.1:0-16410 GCA_032355345.1 Lepetodrilus pustulosus | reverse complement strand
CCCAGCAACAGAGAGCCCAGCCATGGAGAGCCCAGCACAGCCATAGAGCCCAGCCACAGAGAGACCAGCTACAGAGCCCAGCTACAGAGAGCCTAGCCACAGAGAGCCCAGCTATGGAGAGCCCAGCCATGGAGAGTCCAGCCACAGAGCCCAACCACAGAGAGCCCAGCCACTGGGACAATATACATGTATTGCATCAAACATAACATGGTGAAGAACACGGACAGCATAGTTAGCGGGCCACTCATCCAATATCCCATTAAGTGTCGAATAATTGGCAGTGTGCTCACACATTATCCCTATAATAGTACAATAATTGGTGAGGCACTTATTCAATATCTGGACAAGCCTCCTCTTGATTGGAAAGCAAAGGCATGCACTGGGATTCAATAGAAATCACTTGAAATGCTATACATGGCTTCTATTTAGTTGTATGGAGATGATACATATAAACATTTCCAATCAAGATCACAGATTGTTTGCCGTAATGCGACTGAGCGCAGAGTGCTTTATTGAACATTACCCTAAATAATATGTACTCGTAAGTTGAATACTTAGTTGTAACATGCTCTGCTGTAATGCAGGTAGGGAAGTGATTCCTGTGTTACCTACGGTATATCATGTAACACTGTAACATTGGCCATTGCTTCCACCAGAGTTAATTGTAGTCGAAATAAAATAACTATGATAAAAACGATATGACCCAATAGATTTCTAATTAAATATTATTATTATTGTTATTATTGCTATTAT
Organism: Lepetodrilus pustulosus; assembly: GCA_032355345.1. Classification (NCBI taxonomy): domain Eukaryota; kingdom Metazoa; phylum Mollusca; class Gastropoda; order Lepetellida; family Lepetodrilidae; genus Lepetodrilus; species Lepetodrilus pustulosus. Next base: position 15,657 of record JAULBP010134065.1, on the reverse strand, counting down.
TATTATTATTATTATTATACACATTTATATATCACAAATATTCAGAATAAATGCGCAAATGCACTTTTTGGAAATCGTATGACAATCGATGTAAGACAGGTATGCACTGTCTTATCCTGGCTGAATAACACGGCATCATTGATTAACTCCAGTGGATAGAAGGTTAAATAACGCCAAAGAATGCGACATGCTGATATCTGTGTGATGGATTTATGTAAAGAAATATCCCACGCAATCCAAGTCTCCCTCTCTTTTTCTCTCTCATTATTCCCAGTATCAATATTGACCCATATACCAGCGGAGCTAGCTCGGGCTAATCTGTCCGTTACCCGCTCGGACAATACACTGTATAATACTCCCCTATAAACTACCTCCAAGTGAAACAACAATATCCTCTCATAAACCAGTTGTAAGGGGAATATGGAAATGACGTTGACGCGCCGATGAATGGCGTTCCAATACAGAGCACCAGAACAACAGCCGTCAGTCCATGATCAAAATGAAATGACTTGGGATTTGTTTGACCCACTGGCGAAAATAATTAAATTACTAAAGGAAAGCTACCCCCCAGCATGGATAGACTCCAGCAGAGAACCGATTGCCTCCACGGTGGCTCAGGTCGGTGGCTCAGGTCGGTGGCGCAGGTCGAGCCGTTCACATCCAGACAGGTGCAAGGTGCAGGACGGCTGTATTCAGGTTTAGCATGTTGATCGTTACACATAATAGTTACTGACGCAGGTATTTAAGCTCTGCTCGATTCTGCGGCAGCAGTAACTGGGAGTACTTTAACTGAATGGTTTGGAGGAATGTTCTCACATCTGCTGCAGACAGTCGCAGCACAAACACGCAGTTTAGCTGACAACAACGCGGGGAATAAAACTTGGTGTGTGTGTGCATGGACAGAAGTTGCAGTGGCCTTTCTTCTCCTGTCAATAACTAGCCATGTAATGGGTAAACCTATTTCAATGAAAGTTTTGAATTTTTATGCAAGATACATTCTGAACGTTCAATGACGTGCTTCTGGAGCATGTAAACAAGATCATACAACTCAAGGCCGTTCAGGGCTGTCATAAGTGGAACTCACTAGGGTGAAGTATAACAGGTTACGGCAGCATTAATATAACATCAGTTAACAGGCGACAAAATACAACATATGCAAATATTACTACAATTAATGTGTGTTCGTACCGTGATAATTCCACGCACAAGTTAAATGCTCAAAGCATTACATTATTACAAGTATTACTACTGTCATTATTTTTCTACTCAACTTCCCAGGTGGCATACGACCCAAGCTGCTATTTCAAGCACTAGGGGCTGTATTCAATATTAGAGTGATATAAGCCGGAAGAAACTGTATGATAGTCCCTAAGATGCTGATGGAATACTGCTGAAGTCAAAACTAGAGATTTCACTCAAAAGTCCCTCAGAAGGGTGTTTTTTGTTTGTTTTTGTTTGTTTTTGTTTTGTTTTTACCACACCCCACAATGCTTGTTATTTTTCTCAACGGGTACAAGTATTCAGAATAATATATGCATATAACATGTACAAACAGCAGAGGATTTATTAATCTACATATCTAGGATAATGAATGTGCATAGATGGTTGTAATTATAAAGTAAAAACTAAAACAATGGATAAGTTTGTACTTTTCTAGACAAACTTCAATTGGCTCCCATTTGAAGGCAAAGGTATCAAATTAGCATCTGCAATACATTTTTCAATTTTGTTGGTTTTTGTCAGAATGTTCGTAAAAAGGTCCCAAGAGGGTTTACACTTTTCTTGTACCGGAAACATGAATGATTTTTTTGGGCTATTAATAAAATATGATTTAGTGGTATATTATACCAAACTCCTGAATATTTAATTTCACTTTATATATCGTATTATATATACGAAGAAAGAATTGTTAAAAATGAACCTGGTTGACAATGAATAATGCTCTTTTTGTGATTTACAACCTGAAAATATTTTTCATGTATATTTTGATTGTGAACTCGTTTCTACTTTCTGGACACAAATTCAAAATGTTTGTTGCATTTATATAAGAAAAAACGTTACATTTTCAGGGAAAATAATCTTCTCTGGATTTACTGTCCCTCAGAAGGTTAGCATTCATATTTCCATTTCATCCTACTGGGTACCCATTTCCTGTTCAGTTCAGAAGTATTTTCAAAGTACGCCACTTGCCTAAGGTGACACGACAAGTATTGTAGTGTTTCAGTGTGGCACAGAAAGCAATCCTATACTATCATGATCTTGACAACCCTTCCACACATTAGCTGCAAATAACCATGCTTAACTTCCAACCTCAGCAGTTTCTGTGTAATGCTCCGGATCGTGTGTAGTAAAGTCTGTATCAACTGCTTGCCAGGATACAGAATGTATATTGCCACTGTTGCCATGTAGTGATGAAACTTTGGTTAAGATTAACAAAGATTGTCCTTGTAAAGTTTTTCTCAGATCAAGCATAGACTGACAATAGTCAAAATTGACAGAGGTATGTATATTTGGACAGAGGATTGAACTCTTCAGGATGTATTGACAATATTAAACCTTACACAACTTAGTTTTAAAACAGCAATGATCAACTCACAACAATGAAAATCAAACTCTGCCACAATGTATTGATCAGCCACTGCCCGACATTGACTAGAACATCACCAGGAAACCTATTGATAAAACTGTTCTTATTTCAAGGGATACTACATTAATAAACTGTTCTCATTTCAAGGGACATGTACAATAAACTAACAGTCTGTTTGTACAGCACTTCCAATATGTAATAATGTAGGTTGACAGTATCAAATAGTTGTCTATTTGAAGACATAGATGATAAGTTATGAGGTACATGGAATTATTGATTTTCTGCCATAGTAAAGCTGATGTTGTAAGTCATGGTGCTTTAGTGATGGACTTATATCATTAATTTTATGAGAGATAACTCATTTTCTGAGTGGCAAGTAGGTTATTGCTTATATTGCTGATAATGAACTACAACAAAGAAAAAGAGTAATAAGGAAATGAAAATAGCTTGGCTTCCACGTATACAAGTAACATAAATGAGAAGATGACGTCACATCATTTCTACATCAAGACCACCATTACACATGATCTCACGTCATCGCTACGTCAAGACTACCATTACACATGATCTCACGTCATCTCTACGTCAAGACCACCATTACACCTGATCTCACGTCATTTCTACATCAAGACCAACATTACACCTGATCTCACGTCATCGCTACGTCAAGACCACCATTACACCTGATCTCACGTCATCGCTACGTCAAGACAACATTTACACCTGATCTCACGTCATCTCTACGTCAAGACAACATTTACACCTGATCTCACGTCATTTCTACATCAAGACCACCATTACACATGATCTCACATGATCTCTACGTCAAGACCACATTTACACCTGATCTCACATGATCTCTACGTCCAGACCACCACTAAACCTGATCTCATGTCATCTCTATGTCAAGACCACCATTACACCTGATCTCACGTCATCTCTACGTCAAAACCACATTTACACCTGATCTCACGTCATCGCTACGTCAAGACCACCATTACACCTGATCTCATGTCATCTCTATGTCAAGACCACCATTGCACCTGATCTCGTGTCATCATGATGGTCAAGATCAAGATGTCACTAACTAACGAGAACAAAAAGCTTCTGAAGCCACTTATATACCACCACAAACGAGCACTGTGTACACAGTAAACTATAGATCTGGACGTGATGACCCACAACAAAAGTGCATCCATAATGTCAATGATCCAAACTCCAGGGAGATACACCTCAAAGCATGTTGCAAGGACATTTACTGAACTATTCCTCATGGGTATGTTTCCTGTAGTATTTTAGGAGTGCCAGCATTATGGTAATAGGTTAAACACCTAATTAATGCCAGTTACCAAGAGAAAGCCCAATGGCACACATTTACTTCCTGTTTAAAAAAACTAATGAAATGGTTAAGTATACTGTTATGATATCAAAATTAAATTATATTAGTCGTAACAAAAACATATTCATTCTCAATAACATTTACCAAAATACAGTATTCTGGTATTGATAAAATAGTATCTTCACAAATTCTGTCCACAAGAGATTTCAGTAAGTTGATAGATGGTAACCAGGTAGATGTATAAACTAAACAATGTTCAGTTCCTGAATGCTGTCTTATCAGAGTGATAAACACGGATGACAATCTCTTGATTGTAATTGACACTAAAGCAGACAGTATTTTGGTAGTAGACCTATAGTATGGGTAAAGATCATTTCCAGGAATTTGTTCTCAAAAGTAGGTAGCAACAGATAGATGCTTTTATTACATGCTTTCCTGTCATATGACTAACACAGATCATCAGTGAGCAGGCCCCAAGATAAAAAAACAAACCAACATATTTTAGTATAATTTCAAGCTCAACGTTTTGTTCAAATTTGTTCTTGAGTATAAAAATCTTACTCAAAATGTTTGGTAATCTCAGTGGCAGGTATGAACTCAGTCAAATTGTTCAACACAATAAAGTCACAGAATCCCAGTGTTAACTCGGTCAAATTGTTCAACACAATAAAGTCACAGAATCCCAGTGTTAAAAGATAGTGCCACATACATAACACAATGTCGCACATACACACATAGCACAAAAACATCACATATATCATATATCAATATGACACAAATAACACAACATCACGCACATAGCACAAGTCTGTCACAAACACACATCGCATAATGTCATACATATGTTGCACGACATTGTCGCATATGTTGCACAATACTGTCACATCTAGCACAACAAATACCTCACATATATGACAACAATATCACACATAAACCTACATGTATATATACTCAACAAGATTAATTAAGGACCAGTAGCCTTCTTGGACATATAGATGTTGCTGTATATTAGTATAACAACGAAACATTGCAAACATCTACAGGCTCTACAGGCTACAGGTCTTCTTAAAAAACTTGCATTAGTCTGAGGAATATCGCCAGATTCATAAAGGCGAGTTCTGAAATTTGGAAGCAATTTCTACACACAATATCTGCTGGCCTTAGTTAATTCTTAGTTGAGTATATTATGACGTATAGACATACATACTAGTATTTAGGAAGTTGTGATACATACCTCTCTTTGGGAGACGAGATATTGGTAAGGGCTATATAGTTGTTCCGTACACTTCGTAAACTGGCGAGGATCTGGGCGAACGGCGTCACGATCAGGTCCTCCGCATGTCTGGAAGTGAAGCACATAGAATTCCGACGTTTATATTTATCACTAGAGCCCGCCACAGATACTTTCCCATTCTTACGAAAGTTTGGAGAAAGGAACTGCAATTTTTGCATCATCTGGACAGGTTTTATAAGACGGCAATTAAAACACACTATTGTTTACATCCTGGCTTGTTTCCAAAATGCATCGCGGCGATGGAGAGATTTGATGACGATTGCAGTGGTCGTGGTATTGTTATCGAGGCTAACTGTGTTGGTCTGGATAATCGTCCCACATCACAAGGCTCTCGTAGATGATATAGTCGTTTCCATCAGTACGGCTGCTAACGGAGATAGCGCCACATTTACGTACATCCGCAGCCGCGATCAATACGTGATTTGGAGGCTGGTGCTCGACTCCACAGTCCGACCACTGCAGTCTCGATCCAATTGCGTTCCAGTCTCGATCACGACCTGCAGTTAATTCTCCTTCGGCCGAATCCTATCAACAACCTGTAACCACTTACAAATTCACTTTCCAGTGCTAGCCTCATCGGAATACGTACATTCCCCAAAACAGAACATTTATATATTTCTCAATCCAGCAATGTTAACCAGATTCTGTCTTCAGTTGATCACTGTGTCCGTATTGCGGTACTCTGAGGTTTTTTTAATGCATACATGGCATTGCCGATCTCGACCTGTCCTAGGTATAAGCACAAGGAACAGTCACACAATGGAGGACCGTCAGACTGGCTCACTGTATTGGAGAACGGCGACCAAACAGGGGATCTCCATAATCTACTATTGAACCAATACAAGAGGCGTCACTACTGACGCACTCCCATTCAAAAAGTTTTTATTCGCAAAGCAGAAGCGGTGCGTATGAAAGCAATTATACTTCCAACCATGCAGACTTTTTAGACATGAGAGCTTCGGTCTTTACGTCAGAAATAACGCGCAGAAAGCTGTACTGATGAACTTTGAACTGGTTGTGCTAGAATAGACGCACGGGATATTGGTTTGCGTACATCATAGGCCTAGACGAACTGTCTGGAGACGTTCACTCGATTGGAAGCTTATAGGTGTTCATTAAGAAATCAGCCTGATTTGCTGCTTATTACATATACATGGATAAACATGGAATTCGCTTTCCTTTGCCTATAAATAACGTGATAAACAAACTGTGCTGTTATATTTTAGCTGCATAACTTGGCAAAGAAAAATGCTGTTTTCATAAACGCCTCCATAACTTGGTAAATAGAGAGTGCTAATGATTTTAATTAGAAAACTTCATAAACATTAGAAAGAAATTTCTTTATATAGATAAACCATGAAAAATTATGTTGGCTTAGATTGCCCAAGTCATTAATCGAGATATATAAACTTGAAAATAAATCAGAAGCATGGAAAGAATGCTAGCTATGGTAATCAATATCAACATTTTTATTAGCATGCTTGCTGTGCAGAAAATTAGTGAATACACATTATGTGTAGTTCATCAAAATGTCAGATAGTTTTGTAGTTGAGCTAATGTGTTGGCTTATTTCTATTTACAATGCATCTTTCTTAAACTAAAAGTAACCAACAATTAATGATTTCATATTACCAGCAAATAGTACCAGCAAATAGGTTGATGAAATTCAACAATTTTGAATAGTTGATGGTCTTAAATAGTAGTAAAAATATAATAAGAAACACTAAGCATTATTTTGAATATTAACACTAGCTGCTAGAATTTACCATTACAATTACAACGATCAAATGAAAATTATACATGTTCAAGTTAATGCAGATAATCGCTATGAGAAAATGAAAATGTTTAGTTATAAAACAGGAAACAGATATATTTTACAAAAATATAAATTACTTAAAAGTAAAATGAATGATTCCATGAAAATATATCTGGTTTATACCAGATAAACCAGATATGTTTTCATGGAATAATTCATTACAATAAATTCATTTATTAAAACAGCTACATACTTTTTCAATATATTATTATTCAATTATTTGTCCAAACAATTAAATCAGGAAACTTAATGGCTATGAGATATTGTTTGGAGTTGTGTAATGTGTGATTCTTTTACTCACTGCAAAATAGGGATATTTTGTTTTATTGGGAGTGATTTAGAAATATCTGGTTCTACACGCTACTTATATCAAAAATACTATATAAATATATCGTATATATCAATAAACACCCGACGCAATGAATATCATATTTAAAATATTCTGAAAAAAAATCACCACCACAAACTTTTGTTAGATTCTATACTGAGATATGCTTACAATATTTCCAGGCTAAATAACCATATTCATATTGTGAACCATTCAAATGGCAAAGTATTCACGTCCATTTCAAAGTAAGGGAAGGAACTCTTGGATCCATCTTCAACAACGGAATGGCCGAAAAGCTTTATACTACAAATTAACACTACCGATATTTTACAGACACTTCTGACTGTATGCTAGAAGACCTAGATTGGAACATATTCTAAGCATTGATGAAAGCTTACAATTTAAATTGTGTTTATGAACGTATTGATAAATATTAAAATAAGATTTTATAAACCAGTTTGTCAATCCCAACTCATGATGTATATTATTATTAGTTTTTAGTTATCTTGTATGTACATCAGTGTTGTTCATACGAATAAATAGTTGAAATCAGAAGCAATTGGATATACAATGTATATAGCTTGAGTTCACTTTGGTGCTAGTGTCATTTATACATTATAGATTTATAGATGTTACTTGGATGACATACAATAAGGTCTAAAATAATGATTTCACTGCAAAATAGTATAATTATATAGGCATTAGTGTGTTGTTTATCTTTCTACAGTACAATGTAAAGTGCAATTAAATACATAGCACCAAATTATGAACTTTCAATGTCAAGTTTCACCGTTAACTAGATTTATCTACTTTCTGCTTATCTATTTCTCAATGGTAGCCTGAAACCTAGAGAAGCTTAAGTAAAATCATTTATTTGAATTCTGTACAGTATCATAAAATAACTTACCGTATAATATTAGATATTTTTAGTTACATATATAAAATATTTTACCTACTATTTCTAGTAATTGAACATAACGTATCAGTTTCTGTGCTAAACTGACAGCAAAGTTCATCAGTACAATTTCCGATTATGTAAGCAGATCCTCAAATGTCCACTTCCAATTTATTTCATGTCAGATGTCCATAGAATCATGGACAATAGATAGGCCAGTCTGGACAGAACGGGACTGCAGAAAACATGGACAGAACGGGACTGCAGAAAACAGACATTTCATTTTGGACGTAGGGCCTGTCCCGTATTGAATAGAGATTGGAATTTGGGGACTGCATGCAAACGTCTCCTCCATAGTGTACTGTGGACAATAGGTGTAAAATACTAGTCATTTTGGGGAATACAAATGTCCCATAATCATAATGGACATAGGGGAATTGTGGACATGCAAGGGGAATTATAGCCGATAGATGGCCCATAATTGACAAAATGGAATTGTAGATGAATGCGTCACTCCAGACATATGGGACTTGTAAATGTATTGACTTCACTTTAGCAATAACTCGATAAAGAAATATAGAAGGTACGTTGCCATGGCAACTGTATTAAGAACATTGGACAATATAAAGCTGAATAGACTGATATAAATGTAATGCAAAACGAACTAATAGATTAAAAGCAAATATTAATAGAGAAAACATATAGAACACATTACGACAAAGAGTTGCTCAAATGAAATTTCAATATTACATTAACTAATAAAACTTGGTTCAATTATGTTATCTTATTTGGATGGAACAGAGTGCCACTGCACAGAATGATTTAGCATTATGAAAGCTATTAACTATCTGTACATGTATATGTGATGCACTCTCATAGTGCTATGACTGTTCAGTGGAATATGACCATACATGTGCATATTTCAGAAAGCTCATTCATATCTATTGCATGTTATTTACCTTGCTTTGGTCATGGCCCAATTGTTATGCATTGACTTCATCCACAGTAGCAATGGTATCTCATCAATCGCAACATTGCACCACGTCCGACAAACATTACACTCACACTCAACAGGTACAGACCAAACAGTGGTTTTACTTAGACCTGCAGCAGGACTGGAGCATGATCTAATTGTAGATTATAGACCAAAACTTGGAAGTAGAAAATGATTTAATTCGAGAAGGTTAGTGATTATGGAGTTTAGCGTCGCTGTGGGATCTTTCACCAATTTGCGACAAAATTCGAGAAGGATAGGTTCATTTAACTATATTTAGAAATGTATTGTTAGCCTTGCTAAGAGTGATACCAATCAACACAGTCATGCTCCAGTCCCCTCAAAACAAGGTCACGACATATGACCTTGACCTTCCTCACCTCCTCCAGAACGAGTTCCTCTGTTTCGGGATGCGCAGAGCACTAGTGCTCAGGACCCGGTGGAAGCCTGGCGTTTCTCCCATCGGTAGCGCCATGGTCACCCGCCAAATCAATTCTACTCTCTAATCTATTGCTAACAATTGCACAAACTTGTCAGTCACTATTGTCTCCCCACCAGGCTGTGTAAAGGAACCGCGAGGCATACTACATGGCTGAAGTAAGGTCTGAGGATGATAGCGACGCGGATGGAGTGGCTCCAGTGCGGCAAGGTTTAGCCTAAAGGGTAGCAACCTACGAGTACACTCAGACCGCTATTCAACTCATGTCTCCATGGTCTGTGAGTCTAGTTAAGTCTAGTTAAGTTAGGCCCTGAAGTACAATAAACACCAGCATTCTTGTCTTGTCATTCAACTCTCATCCTTCTCCTCTAAATCTATAAATTAGTCCTCAAATCCAGAATGATGGCTCTGGGTTTTGAAACAAATTGCCTGAATCCATTTTACAGAATCAAATCTGTTCCGTATCCTGTCTAGTGGTCAGACGAGGTGGTGGAGCAGCAGAGGTGGAACGCCGGTATAGGTCCACCAATGAGCATCTGCTACAGTACAGCGGTCGTACATGCATTGGAGAGCAATAGCACAATGTCACAAAACCGATACAGAACACTCCTCTTTACGATCAATCACCACTCTCTTGCGAAATATCCTCGTCCACAAATCAACACCTTCTTCCTCGTGACAATGAAGGTACGTCGGCATTAAATTAATACTGTACGTCAGCAATAAGCGAATACTTGCGACATACCACTGAAGATAGTAAGGAGACTCATAAATGTGTTTTCTACTAGTAAAGTCGCAGTCCTTAGAAAGATTGATGTGTTACTTGATCCTAGAACACTGGAGAGTTGACGGTCTTTAGCACAGCTCCCTACTCCAGTAACGCTACGGAGCAATGTGTTCCAACACACACACACACCAATAATCCATACACAGTGAACTGTCACATACTGCAAGATATCCAAAGGCAAAAACTTTACCCAATGTATCGTAAAAGTTCATCCGAGGCCCTATATTTCACAAATGTCCATAAACGTCCATGATGATGGCCAAACTTGATTCTCACAGAGCAGTTACCAGGGTCCGTCTAGGAATGCTTGAAGTGGGACAGTTATACGCATGGCCTTCCAATGGAGTCTGGGAATGTCGAAAACCTAATGGAATTTCCTGAAGTTGGGTCACAGCATTAGCCGTCTTCAACAGAAGTGTCTCTCTGTAACAAAAGAACACAGTTGTAAGGCAAAGATAAATGTCATGGTACAAGTTTTTAACTACCTTACACATGCAGCACTCGAAGTGAAGGGAGACAACTCCACTAGATAATCCCTAGTGTATAACTGATATATATAATATGCACGTATCAGTTATCTACTGGGAACTATTTTGTCTTATATCCTTGAGTGCTACATAATGATGTTAGGTGGATTCAATTGGAAATGATATAGCAAACTTTTGATAAATGCTACAAAGTGCAGCCAATGAAAACAGAATAAATTTATATTAAGAATAGTGTGGATATGAATATATGTTGAAATACTGTTCATGTCTATAATCAAGCTGACATCACTGAACTAGTGATTGATTATGGAGATAACATTGCTGAGGTAATCTTGCACCCAATTGCAACGATGACATCATTAAATGCTATATATCTAATTGACATCATTGAAAACAATCCCATTTCCTTGATGTTATATCAGAGACTGGCTGGTGCAAAGTGCACACAAACAGAATAATTTCAAACCGACAAGCAATGTATCACGATGACAGTTAAATTAAACTGCATGATTAATACTATCCTGATTCAATCCTAAATGAGTAAATTAATTCTCTAAGTGTGATTATATTTAATCTATTCAAGAAGAATACATGATCGGAATGAATCATAGAATCATAGATATAAATTTTCATCCCGCAAATACAGTGCTCCCCCGATATAACACGGTCCGATACACAACGGATTCGGATATAAGGCAGGGTCAGACGTGGATCCCATTTTTATTTTCGTTATTTCCCTGTAATATTATATAAGGCAGGTACTATAAGGTGGGGGATATATCATAGACACCCAACTTCAGCGTTATATCGAGGGGACAGTGTGTGTATGCACACTCATCAATATTTCGATGTCCATGGCCTATATTTCACTTGGACTACAGTTGACCTAGTTCAAAAAGTCTTCTCACAGGTCAGTACACATGTAGTGCAGCATATTACTACACAACAGGAGTGAAATGCACCACTATCAGAAATGCATGATGTAGTTAACATAATACTAAAATATCCCCTTAAACTAAATATTTCGCCAGCAGTAAATTAAAGGTAGGTGAATATTATAGTTTACAATGACAACATAATCAGCATGTTGAAATGTCACATTATTTTCCATTCTCTGCAATAGGTGTCAAATATTTTTGCATGAGAAATTGCTTTGGGGTTATGTAAAGTCAGAGAATGTTAAAAAGGATTCTATTTCAGTACATGTAAAGTCATCAAGATTAAAAATAATGTAACTTTTTCTTATGCAATTCTCCTGCACATTTACTAGTAACATTTTGACAAACAATCATGTGCATATCTTCCAAAGTTGAGAAGGCTATGTAAATATAGATATGATATACGGTATATCATCTACAGATACCACCTAGACATGAGCATTATCACTAGTACATCCTACCAGTTATTTTGGGCAATATACAACACATACTAGGTACAAAAAATGCAGTATATCACCTCTGGTACATAAACACACACATCGTGAACAACGGTACGTGTAGATATGATGGAACCAACAGTTAACTATCATGACAATGTTTGTCTGCTGTGCTAATCGTGTATTGTTTACAGACAGCTATTCTGGAGGTAATATTAGTGTAGATAGTCATTTAACGTACTTGTGTACAGTCTTCTCCTATTCTCGGGGTAATATTAGTGATCATATAACCATTTCCTGCTGTAGGGACCAGCAATATATCAGACTTTACGTGTATATTCATTACAGGCATATCATGGGGGCTTACGCTGAAGAAATAACAAACACATATATCAACTCATCCTGGTTGGTATTTAACTCTCCAAGGCAATGTTTCCAGTTTCTATGTTTTTCTATATTGTCACTGACAACACACGGGCAGCATGCATTGTCACTGACATCACACGGGCAGCATGCATTGTCACTGACAACACACGGGCAGCATGCATTGTCACTGACTATTGGACATGACAATTCTATGATTATATACCACACCAGACCTTGCTATGATTAGAGCAAGTGTACAATGTTGTTATACTGATAAAGAAATGATTTTAATCCATGAAATATAATGTCATGATAATGTGATTCAATGTGAATAAACTATATTTACAAAGATCTGTGATATCACTTTACTGTTCTCCTGTCATCTCATTATTTTTCATTAACAAAAACTTTACTTCCCAGACATGATGAATACCACAATGGTGGAGTAGTGACACAGAGAGAGAAGACACCCGAGTCTGTAGCTCGACAGGGTGATAATAAACACCTCTTTGTTGAAGCAGTGCACAAACCACAACAAATGGCATTCCGGTCAGCCTCTCTACATAGCATAGCATCTCGTAAGTCATCAATATTCCACGATAAGCAATAAATAATTGATAGGTTCGAGGATTGATTATCCCGACAAACCTCACTTACGTAGATCAAGCGAATGACAAACAGCTGTTGTATGCTGGAGAGTATGTGTAGCTGGTCACTAGTGTTGATAATGATGAATTAGGTGTACCAGCTTCCAAGCTTTAAGGTGATTATATTGTCATAATGGAGATGGTCAAACTATCTGGTATGTGGCCACCACACTGACCTGACCAGCTACGTATTTGCAAAGAGATGACGTACAACGCTGGACATGAGACAAAAAGTCTCAAAAATTCATATTCGATAGTCCAATATCAGAACATCATACCAGAAACAATTCATCATTATACATATGATTTTATGCAATTTGATGCCAACATATTTAGTGCACCATTCATTGACAATATATCGTAGCCGCCAACATATTTTTGCCCACCAGTTAGCAAAACCCACATACCTAATGCACCATTCAATGACAATATATTTGTTGGTACCATTCAATGACAATATATTTACTGGTGCCATTCAATGACAACATATCTGCTGGCGTCATTCAATGACAACATATCTGCTACCATCCACAGAACTCTAAACAAAAACCCACCTTCAATGCAAGTGGTTCAGCTACATCCCAATGCCAACCCACAATGCCAACCCAATATGGCAGCCAGGATACTACCACAATGCACCACCACCACCTCCCACCAATCAGATCGTAGATACTGATCCACGGATTTCTGCCAGGATTTAGAGGAAATGGCTTGATCCATTTCCAGTAAACTCTTTTTAATCCACGCTTTTGATCATGCTCCTCGTACTAAGTGGAAAGCTATTCCCTGATCATGCCTGACCACCACTGGGTCTGGATTCTGGCAGAATGATCACCATGGCTCCTGTGTTGCTGCTGTAGATGAAGACGTATTCAAACAAATTTGGAAAAGCTAACCAAAAAGATATCATTCATCCGAAACTTTGATATCGTTCTCTGCGAAATGGCTAATTTAACATCAATGGTTTTATAATTGTCATATAATATATAACAAATGCTATCCCATTTGGCAGATATCGATTCATTAAATTCTCTAGGATACTTATCAGTTCTTGTGCTCATGAAAGAGAACTTTCTCTGACCTGCAATGCTTTTGGCTGACATTACTTGCTAACTCATTGACTTACCTATAGCACTGATCTGTGCATCTAGAAACACACAGGTAATTGGAAAGAAGATGTAAAGCACTATATCTTAGGCACCTGATTTTTGTAATTACTTATTGAAAACACCAGCACCATCAGGTATAGCCATTAAGGACAACATATGTAGCATTGCACTGATGACGTCATGACAAGCCATAGCTATCTGGTCCTACATCTACACACAACAAAAATGGTCTGTGTATCTAAGTGTTACTATTACATTATAGTCCCCTATACACAATATTGCACAAATTTATTAAATAAATAGTAATTCAATTTACAGAAGATCTAGTTTGGAGATATATACTGAATGTTCAGGAAAATCAAGACCACATATATGGATGACGTTTCTATTTTGATTAAATTCAATACCAAAACATATGATTAAATGTGGCCTTCATAGTTTGTAACTACCTCACGGATAAAGCTTATAGAAGCATGATTAATTAATATAGCTCTCCATAATATTTGACCAGTACCTCCAAGATACACAATTTATCTGGAATCAAGTCCGATAAATCCAAGTACATCACTGGCAAATTGGACGAACATCTTTGGTGATCTCTTAGCACCAGCACTTATTTACTCTACTTGTAAAATAATCTCTCCATCACTTAAAAGGTGGTCCTCTTGGACAAACTCAATAACGTCATCAATGTTCAAAGGGTCCAATAATGTGGATTTCAAGTTTGAAAACTTTGTGGGTATTTCCGGGTTTCAGATCTGAGACAACTCAGGTTAAAAGATAGTTATTATAGACATGGCCCTGTCAAGTAAAGTCAAGTAAAGCTGGGTAAGTTACTCCAAGGATGGATGGCCATGTCACTCTTATTTCAATAAACACCCGTAGGAAACAAACATAATATCAAAGGATAATATTGACTGAATATGGGTAATATATTCATTGCTTGTAACAAAAATATCAAGGAAAGATAAAGATTTTAATATGTGTTTCAACTTGGTACCAATGTAGAAATATGATATTAAAATCAATATAAGAAACAATTGAATGATATAAATTTTAGATAGGTATACCTGGTATATATATATATATATCACTGAACCATAATGATAATGTTGGTGATATTCAGTTAGTTGTTAGTTTACACTAGCATAAATTAAAATGAATATTTAAATAATAATAGAAATAATATTAAA
>JAULBP010133955.1:0-16415 GCA_032355345.1 Lepetodrilus pustulosus | reverse complement strand
ACTAATAATAATAACAATACATTTTATAATAATAATAACAACTAACAATAACATATAATATTACTACTACTACTACTACTACTACTACTACTGCAACTACTACTACTACTACTACTACTACTACTACTAATACTAATACTACTAATATTATAATAATAATAATAAAAATAATGATAATAAAATGTTTTAACGTATGCAAAATGTATAGACTACGTCCAAGTCACCTGTCAAATACCCATGTCATTGCAATAGCGGCTCCTCAATAAAACCCACTTAGTCGTGTTCTAGTATGTCATCGTCGTCGTCATGGAAGCGGTTTGCAGTCTAATAGGCTTAATGTTATTTTTTACATTATGGCTAATAAACACTATTAAGCACATTAATTATTCATATTAATACATACACATTATAACCAATGTTATGCTACACACTGAGTTTAAATACATATATGATACTTATTGGTATTGATCTACACAGGCATATGGGTGTGAAGCAATGCTATATGCATACATTTAATACAGTATTTAATTTGAATGCTTATGCATACAATTGGACGTACATCAGGATTGCGTATACATTATTATTATTATTGCTGGACAAGAGCATACTATGCTATGCTCACAACTGTACGCACATCACATCTACATACAGCATTGACTAACTGGATTCCCTCCGTTGTTTCAAGCTCAAGTTCAATTTATTTCCATTTATGTGACTAGCTGGACGCACATCAATGTTATGTGAATAGCTGGATGCATTCCAATGCTATGTGAATAACTAACTGGACGCACACCACTGTTACGTGAATAATTAACTGGACACACACCAATGTTATGTGAATAACTGGATGCATTCCAATGCTATGTGAATAACTAACTGGACGCACACCACTGTTATGTGAATAATTAACTGGACGCACATCAATGTTATGTGAATAACTACACAAATGCTACGTGAATGACTATAACTGGACGCACATCAATGTTATGCGAATGACTAACTCGACTCACACCAACGTTACGTGGATAAATTGACGAACACCAACTAGGATGTCAGCCTAGTAACAGAGTGAAAGTAAACGTACAGTGCTATGTTACTAATTTAGCACACGGCAACACTGCAACTATTATTGGACGTACATCCGTGTTTTGTATACGACTGGAAGTGTATACCGTAGATCATCAAACCAAGGTAGTCATCATTAGGTAATAAAATAGGCTGCTGTATTTGTTATTTATGAGCCCTTCACTTGTTATATGAAGATTGCAATACAGTAAGTAGATTGCAGGATAATGAACGGTTATGTTTCCTCCTACTCGCTACGCCTCAACATATGTTGAAAATGTCACACGACAGACAAGATTTTAGGCCTACTCAGTAATTGACATGGCTAAACGTTTTGCACTCGAATTTCAACAGATGGCTGTATAGACGTGACCTACTAGACAAGGGATACATATTATGTAGAGGTTATAAATAGTTGATGATTCCTATATATTTGTCTAACTACTTGTAATTGATCCAAACTTAGCAGGGGTTTGCAATGGGACGCAGTTGTTTTCTAAATCTAACAGAGCCATGCTTTCGAATCAAAGAAACTCCGTACCGTATAGATCTCGTGGTCTTGATTCAGGGATTATATTCCCAAACATTGTCTAGGGTTAAGCTAAACCGACGCAGACTTATCCAAACATTTACCCCCACGTTAATTACGTCCGTATGAACAATGCGGACAATTATGACTTGTCGGTGCCAGATGGTCGTAACATCGGCCTAATTAATACTTTGTTTGTGTTTGTGTTTGTGTTTAAAGTCGGGTAATGTTTTGAAATGCGACATGCGTATTTACTATTTCCTCTACGCCCGCTGTTGCAGTGAGAGTGAAAGTTCAGTACGGAAATGAAATTCGATAAAGCTGTGTTTCAGAATGAAGGTATAGGGTTGGATGTATGCCGACGTATTGGATGGCACGTTGTAGCAGCCATTGAGCGCATTAATGTGCACCACCGAACAATATTGATATTGAAGGGAAAGAAAACAGTCGGTGACTTCTTAGATTTATAGACGTATATTGCTTACATATGATTACGAGTTACTGCGTAATAAATAATGCATAAAGCAATGAGTCATATCTGTGTCACATATGCCACTGATATTCTCCCTGCATAAAGGGTGCAGCTACATGCATGCCATAGCTAATGGAAGGGCTTATTAGGATGCTATAGTTATGTATAGCTTGTATTGTCTGGATTCACAATGCTAGAAATATACAGAACGCCTGCCGACATACAAGGAAGACAGTTTCGTGGTAATTGAACTTAGAAACCTAACTGTTAAATTCTAATAGAAACGAAAAAAACTATAAGAATGATACAGAATTTTGGTTTGGATCCTACGGTTGAATACGATGGTTAATAACTGATTACGCTGCAATCCTGGTAGAAGACAATATGCGTGTTAGATAAGAGCTAGGCCTATTAAAAAAAATATACCATACTTGTTACATGCAGATAGCTAGTGAATAGTCTTCATATTACATATTATGCCTACAGGCAATTTAAAAGCATACCTATATCCTATATAGTAAAACAATACATAAAACGCACATCAATCGGAATGCTTAAAACATGAGTCCAGTGAACAAGACCATACGCAAACATGATATTGCCCTTTAATGTTCTAAACTATATCGACCCCTGACGTCGTGAAACTGTACAAGATCCGAACGGATGCGATTACAAGCATTATGGATCTGATTCAGACGTTTCCATTCGATAATCTTCCATCTATTATTTAGCAGATAGTATCGCAAAGACTTCAACACGAACAATACGCATGTACATTTTAAAGTATTTTCTTCTGTTCGTGATGAAATAAAATGGTAGTATGTCTATTTGGAAGCAGGTGGGTTATTTTTCAGTTAAATCGATTGGCTGCAATTACTGTTGATGAATACTTGTTGTTATTTCTCATCTCATTTCGCGTTGTATGCTATGAATTAATACGCGTGCTATGAATTAATACGTATGCTATGAATTAATACGTATGCTATGAATTAATACGTATGCTATGAATTAATACGTATGCTATGAATTAATACGTGCTAGCTGTTAGTAAATCTATAATACAATGGATACGAATATTTATCCTTGAATATTATAGTGCAGATGAACAATATTCGAGATTATTTTTCTGTTTATTTGCGACTCACAGTAATGCTAAACCTAAGCACAACGTAACTTCCGATGTAACCGTTCAATACTTTAACTCCAAAATAACAACGTCAGTAACTCAACCGGCTATGTCGACGGTTTACTATAACAGAATCCTGGTCGTTTGGTAAAACATGGCTCTCTACACATGCAACCGGTCTAAATGGGTCCGCGCTTGGATCCATTTCCTAATACCATCACTTTAGCGGCTTCATCAATGGAAGCCAGTGCGTTGGCTTGATAAGACACTAGTCGATAACTCCACGCTGAATTAAGCTGATGTGCATCGGTAAGTGACCATTATAGAATTATCGGTTACCGTTACCTGCCGTCTTCCTTGCACGGAGGTCTTACGAGTAACGGCGATTGATTAATGCCGTAATTACTCGAAGATCGATGAGTGATCGTCACCTCACACACTTACCTGTATCTCGCTAAAGCCGTGCGCACACCTGGGACCCTGCGTTCTTTTGATGTCATACCGTAAATTATGTTCCCCGATCACAGAAATCGGGTATTACATGGAATAATTTCGACTCCATTCCAAGACGTGTTATGTGGACGTGCGCTTTGAACGTCATTTAATTATAGCAATTATTCTAAATCTTCCAATTTAATTAAGAATTCTTTAGAATTTCACATTTCATTGCCTCTAGTATATCCACACGCGGAAAACGTCCATAGTATTGGAAACAATATAAGTAATTAAACTTAGAAACAGTTTTATGAAAGTGCACTTTCGTTTATGCAAACTTTATTAGAGCCAATCATCCTGCTTCGCGATACTAAATCTCCACATCTTTATTTACCTTAGAATTATGCTATTGATGTTCGTCGTTTAACTAACGAGCCCAAGCATAAAATTTCTATTTATCTTGATAAGGACGGACCGAGATTATTTTTGCATTATCTCTAATTTCGTGTGTTGTCCCACCTAATTATACTAGACACAGCCAAAGCTCTCAAGTGTACTTTAGTACTGGGGTCCAATGCTAATTAGCTATCTTTTAACCATCGACTTTTTTTCCATGGATTATTTTCAGGCGAATGATTGTGTAAAACATTATTGCTTCTGACAGCCACGTTCCGGAAGACCCTGACTTTGATATTTTCTGACAACCACAATTACAACTGCCCGTGTTCAAAGAGACTCTCTTTGGATTAGAATTTTAAAACCAAATTATGTAACGAATTTAGTCTTTCAGTAGAGAAAACACCTCCAGTTTTTAATGCCATGCTTTAATATTTGAAAAGTCATTTCAAGTCATGGCAATTTTCTCTTTTGAATTTTGTTTCCAAAGGCAAATTCATCTCCTTTTTATAATTATGCAGTGTACACACATCAATCATGTTCCAAACATGGTGTAATTTCTAGTACACATCTTGGAATCAGTTGGGTTGCTTTTGTTGAACATTTTCAATGCTGGGACAGATAAAAAGATATATAACTAAATTGCTTATTTTCTTCGTAATAATTGTTGACCATGAACGGTGTCATCTAACTGCATTATTGGCTGTACTCCCATACTACTTATGTATTATTGCTAGTCAACCCCATTTATAATTTCAGCGACGCCTCTACAATTTCATTATCAGTATTCCGTGCGAATTCTATGAGATAAACAGAAATAGTTCTCACTTTTTGAATGAAGGCGTTTAGGAAAAGTTAACAACTGTAGCACATTGTTGCATAACCACCGATTACGATCTTTACCTTGATTGTATTACAACACGTTTCTTTATGTTCCTGAAGTGTTAGTTGTTATTGGCCGTTTAACGCTTGAAAGAAGCATCACTTCTATTACATAACTCTGATAACTTCTAACCTCAGTTCATATTGCATCTATAGACTCCAGAAATGAAATCAACTCGCCTTATTGCGTGTCTATAAGAGATTTATTTGTAAGGTAAATAATTTCTCGGCGAGTTAAACACTCGGCATTTTTCTGCATTGCTCCAAGGTAAACAAGTCATCCTTTGTGTTTTGCCCGCATAGCTATATCGGCGGCGACTCGCTAGGCTAAGTCAGTTTCTCAGTTGACCGTGTGCGGGATTTGACTGAAGCAAGCAAGCCTGTTGACTAACATCACTAAAGCACACACTGATTCTCTTGTGGGAAAAAGACCGCCGTCGTTTTCTCGCTACATGGAACAAGTCAGACAAATACATTGTGTAAACCACAGACGTGGATTTCAACAACATTAGCATACTTCGACAGAGCGTTATGTACGATATGCGGATATACACACACAGGCCTGTCCTTATCTACCTGTGAATCACTTACGAGTTCCAAAATCTTCATCGTGACGCATTTCTTTCCCCCAAGTCAATAGACGATTATAGTAAATTGTCTCACCGCGATTTCTCGTGTTTTTTCTAAGGATTTATAGTTATGAGGTCTATATAAATAACCCCCCATTGTGGTTTTATTTATTGCAATGCATCAGGCAACGACCATATGGAATTCAATCTTTACACATCTATGATTTATTCTCAGCTATCATGAGACAAATCAGAAGAGGCATTGGTCTTTGAAAGGATATTGCGTGAAGGATCAATATTTGAACATGAGTGCCCTCGGTCTTTAATTGGCCGACCAGGCATTGGAAGTATTTTATTATGGTCACTCGGTCGGTCTACATGTAATGATGGAGGTAATCGCTCGTTCAACGAGTTTACGTTTGGGAGTAGTTGTGGGATAACACTCGCTATGCCAAGAGTTGACGTTTCGGATTACCGTGCTCAGGTTCGCAGGGATTGTGGAGTCTGGTTCTCCCCTCGTTGTGGATAAGCGGACAGGACAGCATACGTACAAAGGTATACCTGATAACACGAACACACCTGAAGTTATTGGTTGGAATCGTCTTTGTCTGATATCAACCTCGGATCAGCGTTGGTGTCTCATTCATGCTTTAGTGACCGCTCGCTGTAGGAAGAGGTCCTTCATATTGTGTGATTCAAGTATATTGTGATTCAAGTATGAAAACTTGCATTGGCGGTGATTGTGTTTCAAGTTAGCTGAAATGTGAAGACGTTTATTGGTTTTATCGTATTTCAAGGACTGTCGATATGGTAAGTGTAATGTTCGAGTTTCGCTCAACATTACAGTAAGTGAAGGCAGAGGCAAGTGGACAATGTCACTGATGTATTTGGTTCATCTGGTTAAGTTCATCGTTTGAAGTCTGTTTTGAAACTTAGACTGAGCTGTTAAGGGTCTAGTAAGAAAAATTAATGTTGTGGTTGTCTTGAATTAAACTACCAGTGAAAGAAGAACTATAGAATTAAATTTTAATATGTTGTGTTTCATATCCGCTGGGTTTTGCTGAATGTTGTGTTAAATATTAATTCACTTTCATGTTTTAATGTTTCCCTGTGAAATTAATTCCGTGGCTTTCTTGAATGTAACTGTCAGTGAGAGAATAACTCTATGATGAAATTCTAATATGTCTTGTTTCATATCCGTTGGGTATACTATGTATAATGTCTGAGACGATATTGCATGAAGTGATGCCACGACATCAACGTCGTGGCAGGTGATATTTATCTCATCAAAAAAGGTTATTGCAACAAACTTATCCCACGTCGCCACTAACAAAAACATACTGGAATATTAAGCCAGTGTCTTCAGAACCGTATAATTTCCTCCGTGCAATATGTAGTTAGGTTTTTAGTATAGATAGTCCTGCATTTTATATACGACATCCAGGCTGTGAGGACTGATATTAGTTTTAAGTAAAGTAATATGTGAGACTAGCGCATTAACTAGACTGGAAATAACATGTCTTATTGGATTTATTTACATCGTGTACTGTTATATATGGGCATGTTCATGATTTTACCACAAGGAAGCCAAAATTGGTCGCTGTTCCATTCTATCGTTCTCGTAAATTTACTTGAAAAAAAGGAAAGTCGGTTTCATGTTTTTTAATTTTCTTCGCTTACAGAATATCCATCACATTATACAGCTACTTTAAGCCTTCTACTTTATCTTTAAGGATAAAAAGAATTTGCACTAAGGAACCAATGTCTTAAGACGTTTTTTTTTACAAAATCTGTTAACTATCACATTAAATTTTCATTAAATCGTTTATAACCCGTTGTTGTGTGCATACTAGTACTGCAACTGACGATGTGTGGGGGTAGAGGTGGGTGGTGGGAGGGAGGGGGCTTTGCATCGTGGGCGGTGTGTGGGTATACTAGTGGGGGAAACGATTAGCAAGGGGTGTATGGGGTGGGAGGTGGGGTGGAGATCGAGCAAGGGGAGGTTGAGCTAACATAATAAATGTTATATGTCGATATAAGCTTGGAGATGATTATGAACTTATCGACTAGATATTAATTTTAGTCCATGAATTTAAATAAAACCCGATAATGACCAGGATGTATTTGTGGAGATGCTTTAGTCAATATATTTACTTTGATTGATCGTATTTCACAAGATATTAAAAAAATATGGAATTATATTAAAGCCATTACGTGCTCTATGACTACAAAACTCATTTTATGTGGCATATAAGTGAACCCGTGGTAGCTGTACCTCATATCTAGTGAACCTTATGCCATCGGATATCATCTGAATAATTCAGTATCGTGGAAATGCATCACAGCGATAGTTCAAGGAGACATCTTCATTTTCCTTAAACCGATAGTTATAGAAGGATTGAAATGAATTAGATAGTAAAATGATGATATCCATAGTCGTTGCATGGATGATAAGATATATAATTTCCACACAACCAATTAAAGATTCAATTATTCATTAACGATATAATTATATTCGGTGGAATATACATTAATCATACAAATATGCCAGTTCTAATTTAAACTATTTCTTAGGTTACAAATTATGACTTGGGTGCGAACCAGGAATTAATTGGCGAAATGAAGACAATACGAAACCGGAAACAGTGTTATACCTTAACCACCGCATACATTTCCATCGCCAAATATATTACACAAATATGACATTAATATTCATAAATATTCAGCGTAAAACTACTACTACTACTACTACTACTAATAATAATAATTATTATTATAATTATAATTATAATAATAATAACAATAATGTAGTGTTTAAAGGATGCAATTTGTGTATGGAGCCTAGCCCGATATAAATGCAAAAGAAAATAGTAAATCAGGTAAACCAGGTAAATCAGGTAAATATGAGTTAGCTAAATAATGCTTCGGCGAAAGAATATGTCATTTCCGAAATATAATATTTGCATATTACAGATTAATATGTTCTAAGGAAGACCTAATGTGTCTAACAATACCTCATATATTGATTCAGCCGCTCTGACTCATCTTTCGGCAAACACGATCTTAACAGGAATGCCAAAACAAGACGGCTCTATGTCTTAGTACACAGTTGTAATAAAAGATGGCCCGAGAGCGGACCTCGGATCAATCAGTCCCACAGGCATCTTCAAATCCACTGGACAAAGCATATGGAGATTCTTAGACACGGGTCTTCTCGCTGTCTTGTCTTGATCTGAACACGTGCTTACCGTTGGAGACCGACCAACCGATCGCGACGACAACGTGGCCCAGCAGAATCCCGAAATTCGACACCAGATTCCGAAATGTTAATATGGATTCTTAATAATCCGTTGTTTTTGGCAGCTATATTAATAAGAGGGGCTGAGAACAACGACTTTGTTATTCAGTGCCAATTCGTATTCAATGTCGTGCCATGCGTCCGATAAATATTGTTCAGTACTGTTTAATATCGTTTAAAACAAAGTCATGGTGTGTAGAAATTGAAAGCCATCTCAAGAACGCCACATGACACATGTTATAGTCGGAATTATTCATACCTTAGTAATGGAATTCAGCGTAAAATTGAATTGGAATATTCATGAATCACAGATTTTAACACATACGTTTCCCCTGTGGTTTGTTTATATGTGAAATAATGTTTAATGTATAAAGTTATGTATGTTCATACGATCGACAACAAACACATTGGATCATTGCAGCGAGAGTTATGTTCTTAGCAAGTATAGGTCCTAGCTATTACATATATGTTAGTATTGCGAACTAACATAGACATCTGTCGACAAGTATGAAAGGCATGCCATACTCTGTCCCTTCATGTGTGTGTGTGTCACTTTAATTATATATGATTGCTCTTCTGTTTCAGAACTTCCGGTTGTGAGAGCTTGTAATGACAGGGGATAACATAGGACAAAGGTGACGTCAGACTAAGTGCTGAAGGTCAATGCAACAACATGGCGGTCATTTGGCTTGCAATTATGGCGTCCATGTCCGTCCACGTCTCGTCCGCGGAACAGATAACTGTCCACTTCCGGCTGAAGGAAAACGAGCCCGCCACGCACTACGTCGGAAGTGTCGCTACAGATAGCGGTATAGCGCAGGATGTGTCCCAATCCGACTTCCACACGCTGCGATACAACTTCCTCAACTCCAACGACCTGAAGACCGCGTCATACTTCAGCATCAACTCTGAAACCGGGGCCATCTACACCACGGCCATGATAGACAGGGATTCGCCGGAAGTGTGTTCGTTTTCGTACGACTGTACGCTTGTGTTTGACGTCAGTGTGCGCTCGACGAGAACGTCGTACTTTGAAATTGTTACGGTCAAAGTTTCCGTCGATGACGTCAATGACAACGCACCCAAGTTCTCGGAACCGGAGGTTTTGCTGTACGTGTCGGAAGCCGTGACGCCTGGAACTACTTTCAGGATAAATCCCGCTACTGACCCGGACAAAGGGACCAACAATTCGGTGAGTGGCTACGAGATGATCTCCGACACCAACACGTTTGGTCTGAAGGTGGATAGGGCACTTGACGGTAGTCTCAGTCTTCGCCTGCTTGTAAGGGAAGGTCTAGACCGCGAGAGACAGAGTCAGTACGTCCTGATCATCATCGCCAGGGATGGTGGTCGTCCTCCGCTATCCGGCAACCTTACAATCATCGTAAACGTCACCGACGTCAACGACAACATACCAGTGTTCACGGAAAATGTCTACGACTTCACTGTCAGCGAAAACCTCAAACCTAGTTCCATATTCGGCCGAGTCATAGCCAGGGACAGGGACAGTGGTAGAAATGGAGTAGTCTCGTACAGATTCAGTCCCCACAAGAGCAGTAAGATCCCTCAGATGTTCGCCTTAAACAGCAGAACCGGTGATTTGAGCGTCAGGAGTGCGCTCCAGTATGAGTCCGGGAACAGTTTCGAGACGGTGGTAGAAGCAATGGACAATGGCGAGACCATACAGGTATCGCAGGCTATTCTCATCATCCGCATCGAAGACGTGGGCAACAACGCGCCAAAGATCACCATGAACCCTGTGTCTGCAGGCGTTCGCGGCACAATACTCCTGACGGAGGGCGCCAGAATAGGGACGGTTGTGGCTCATATCAGAGTAGACGACAACGACCGGGACCAGAACGGCGTGGTGGACTGCAGGAGTCTCAACAGGTTCTTCCAGGTCCAGGTCATGGAGGGGAGAGGCTACAACGTCCAGCTGAAGAGAAGGCTCGATCGAGAAAAGAAGGACAAGCACAACCTGACGGTAGTGTGCGAAGACAACGGCAGGCCGAGGATGGCATCGACAGCAACGTTACGTCTGGAAGTTACAGACATCAACGACAACCCGCCCGTGTTCACCAACAAGACGTACTACGCCAATATCACAGAGAACAACAGGCTGGGAGCCGTGGTGACGAGAGTCACGGCTAAAGATAAGGACACCGGACAGAATGCGTTGATGCTGTACTTCATGAACCTGGATAATGATTCCATGTTTAGGATTGACCATCAGACAGGGGACATAACTGCCAACGCCGTGTTTGATAGGGAGACTATATCCGGAATGACGTTCACCGTTAAGGCCGTGGATGAAGGCGAGACCTCGATGTCAGGTACGGCTACAGTTGTCGTCAAGGTGTTGGATCAGAACGACAACCAGCCGTATTTGGATCCGACCAACCTTGTGTTCAATGTCTCCGAAGATCGTCCACCCGGTACGAGAGTCGGACAACTGACATCCAAAGACAGAGATATTGGTATGAATGCGGAAACTGAATATTTAATGCTGGTCAGAGGTGACCTTCCGCCATTCGTTGTGTTCTCGGATGGCGTTATCAGAACGGACAGGAAGCTAAACAGAAAAATCCGAGATCGGTACGAATTCGACGTGTTGGTCAAGGACGGCGGACGACCTCCGCTGAACAGCACCGGACGTGTGTACGTCAACGTTGTAGACTCCAATGACCACACGCCTCTCATAATCTTCCCCAATGACAGAAATAACACCGTGTTAATCTCTTCAGATACGGAGCCGGGGAGGGTTGTTACCGAGATAACCGCAGTGGATTACGACGTCGGAATCAACGGGCAAATATCCTACTACATCACCGGCGGGAATACTGATAAAGTGTTTCACATTAACACCCGATCTGGGAAAATTGTCTTGGCCAGACAGCTCCGTCCCACGGACCAGGAGGCATATCTCCTGACCATCGCCGTGCAGGATCACGGCATGCCGCAGCAGGAATCTCAGACGAAACTCAATATCAAGATCGTCTACTACAACGCCACGCTTGCGGCGGCCGCGAGTGCCTCGGATCTAAAGTACATTATCATCGCCGGTGCGGTTGGCGGCGTGACCGTCATACTGTCAATCATCATAGTCATCATCATTCTTCATATCAAGCGAACTGACGCTAGGAGAAGGAACGGGAGTTCCATTGCTATCCAGGAACAAGGTGATGGCAGGACTTACGATAAGCAGCTCTGGCACAGTGTTCCAGGGGAAGAAG
The DNA here is from genome assembly GCA_032355345.1 of Lepetodrilus pustulosus. NCBI lineage: Eukaryota > Metazoa > Mollusca > Gastropoda > Lepetellida > Lepetodrilidae > Lepetodrilus > Lepetodrilus pustulosus. The sequence continues at coordinate 4,410 of JAULBP010133955.1, read as the reverse complement.
ACAGCACGGGCAGTGGGGAGGACAATGAAAAGAACATTGACAAAATCCTTAAGGGAAAGATGGGAAATAAAACGAGCTTTTCCTTCGACAGTGGAGCAGAGCTTGAAGACCCCTACATGAAGAAGTTAGCTTCTGATCAGTATGGAGGGCAACACTTTTACACCTTCAGAAAGGTGAGTTTACCGGATGGTACCGTCGTCGACTTGCTGTTTGACATACATGGCCCGTTTTACCAGACACGTGCTGTCAGTGGGGTATATAAAATAAGCTAACACAGTACTGAAGGCAAAAAGTATCTAAGAGGCAGTTGATAACGTTGCGAAAACTTTCATCGCAATAAAAAAAGAACATACCTTGAGGTAAGGCAGAGTGTATACTTTAAAATGTATGTTTGGATAACACTACTGACATAGCTATAGGCCAACTAACCAACGCTTTGAAGTGTGTAACCTTTAAGTATATCCACATGCGCATGTGAAAGATTATGTTACTTTGAGTTTATTCCAATCTTTTTTTTTTAGTGGGATGGGGGCGATTGTACTCATTTTCCGCTGATATGGCTCGTAGATTTATATGAGGAGGTAAACTGCAACAACTGTGCAACTTAGTGGTACAGTATAACAGCGTTCTCTGCCTGGTACCCACAAGGCAATTGCAATAGCCGCATAGCAGACCATGCATCATATATTGCATTTCTATAGAAAAGTATGCCCTAAAACCATAGCAAGTTCCAATACTTTGAATAGACAGTGTCCGTAGCAGTTTATGTAGAATGTATATTTCGACAGGTTTTTCGAAAATACCATTTGCTTGCTAAAGAGAGTTCCATCCCAATACTGCTTGCTAGCTACTCTAATGTTTACAGTTATCGTACACGACATCGTTTCTGTTTGTGTACACGCAATCTGCTATGAATGAGTAATCAGTAATGCATGTAGGATTCCTTACAACGAAAAACTCCAACCGCGGACCAAGCATGAAATAGCCAAGGGCTAATATTACGCTAGCTTGATTAGTGCGAAGGCTAAATTTGCCTGATTCCGAATTGCAAAGAAGGAATAACATGAAATTGAATTAAAGGTTTTAGGGTTTCTCGACACCACTTTTTTTCTTTAGGGGGTTTTACACGTCTTTGTTCAGGGATTGCAATTCTGGTGTGGTTTTTCCGCCATACTTCATAAAACACACCTTCAAAAGGATTCTAGAGAAATAATAACTAGCCCTGGCGGTAAAAATCGGAAGCCCCATAAACCCTGAGCTCTATCCAAATGTGAACTAGTTGTAATACCCAAAGGAGTATTTCGGAATTTTATAATAGGCTTTCTGAGATGTTACTAAGTCGTTTTATCCTGGATCTCGACACTAATTCCAAATAGTTGTGGACTGTTTCTCTTTTGCCCTTTGAGATGACTTGATGACACGACGCGGAAACAAAGAACTGGCAGTGTGTTCGTTTATCCAGGGTGTTACAATGACAATTGCAGCAACAAATCGTACTTTGCAGTCTACTTTATGCAGCTGTCTGTTCGACTATGGATTTTACGATATAAAAAAAAAAGGAATTTCACTTGCACATGGGATTAGTAAGGCTTAGTCGAGTTTAATTTATGTCGTTGGTTAATTAGGACATATATATCATTACTATATGTGGTTTAATATAAATTTAGAATATTGCAAGATGCAAATTCGGATTTAACTCATGGTTGAACAGACGCAAATTGGTATTCATGGCAACTAACATCATGTCCCCAAGTTGGTGTATCCGACCAGCTTATATTTACATCTTCCTGTTTGTGCGGTATGATATGACATTTAGCAAACACACGCCTCGACTAGTGAATCAATACGAGTTCGAACCCGACACGCAGGGCACTGACCACCTTAGATTGCGACTTGTTAAAGGGACGTTTAGAAGCCATAAGGTGTTGACCGAGAGACAACATAGCTAGCCCTTGTCAATTTGAGATATCTGATTTCTTTCCCTAAAGATGGTCTTGGACACTCGCTGGCTTGCCGGAAGCCATTTCCAGGAAATTAAAACAGAAATCACATACGCGTGTTTATATTCCGATTGCACAAATATTAATCTACGGTCGTCATCGCGCGAGGGAGACTTCCGCTACTCGTTGAGGGTGGCTTCTGCAAATGGCGCCACTTGGATATCGCGTACAAAGGCAACGTAGGGCTTTATTCTCGGAAAGAAAGGGGCAGAAATGGAGCTATACCGGATACCTAATCCCAATTATCGGTAGTGGTATGGGTGAAGGTATCCGCTATTAAAACTCACGCTAGAGGCGCGGATAAAGACAGTTCTAGTCAAGAGACGATCAAAGCAAGAACATAGTCCCATGTTACTCATTAGCACACCGGCATTTCGGATGTGCCAGCTACATCCGGGTTACCAGTGGAACTAATTAAGTTGATACGATGCAAACTGAAGCTATTTCATTTTTTTTTCAAATTTTGTCATGAGGATGTCAATAGTTGGAGGTTACGTCGAATTAGACGAAGCATAATCCCCTTGCAGCTGCTGGATGTCATTGAGGCAAATAAAAATGAATGTTCACGCTTCGCGTGATGGGAATGGTTGGGAATATAGACGTATTCTCGTTAGCGCATTCTATGCACTGATTCATCTAATAAGCACTCACGGTGGACTGCCTCCATTATGGGAAATACACTATTATCGTACAACCATGTGATCAATTTGAGGTAATCTGAAATATATTTTTTACGTGTCTTCCACGTGGATGCGTCGGCTCTGTTTAGAATTCCTTGTACGAAAATAAGCGTAAAAACCTGAAGCGGATATGCTTCTTTGATGCTTTATGTTATGAGCTGCGATCATAGATTTTTTTTCTTCCAAAAAGGGTTTCTCTGCTGTGTTCAGACGGCGTATTGTTTTTAAGGGTGAAATCGTTCAACATTACGGTTTAATCTTTAGGAAACGATTGGAACAGATCGGATATCAACCATAATCGACCCCAAAAACCGCACGAGCAAAGAACAATACACGACTCTAAGAATAAATGTAACTGGCTGTTCATGTTCTTGTTGCAATATTATCGATTTAGTTTCTAGATTTTGACATCCTGCATTGCATTATATATGACAAATAATGTTCCCAATGTGACACCTAAATAATATATATACTAACCTTCCACGTTCTATATAAAATAGCTGTTTGAAAATGCCTGCTTAGCATTCCTTACAAACTCTTGAACAATTATGTTAATATCTTAATTTACAATCTGAAAGGTTGCATTCGACATGTCAATTCTGAATAAAACAATGTCTTATTATTTGTCTATAAAATGAATCGGTTATGAATGAATTATGCATTGTGTAACGGCATTTGCAGTAGTCTTACCTTTAAAAAAAACAAACAAATAAAATAACATTAATACTGATCAAGATAATATCGCCAAGTTACTAAAATTTTACATGTTCAACAAAAACATACGTATCGCTGTACTTTATATATTGAATCTAGTGGATATTATGGACCTAGGCACAGAAAGTAAGCAGGCATGTTCACATGACTGTTCATATATCCCGGAGGTTTTGAATACAAATTGTGGTTTTAAAAAACCCCGCAGTATGCAGGTGCAAGTTGGCTACTACAAATGACTGTCTTTCTTTGATACTAAGAAGATGGGTTTTTATTTGTATGGCATAAAATTGCAGAAGCATTGCACAAAACGAAGTATCGATCCGCTGTTGTGATAGTCTGTTTGACCATTGCAAGGTATTACCTCTATCTGTTGAGAACTACATGTTGCAAGTTTGCACAAAGCTGTCTTCAAACGAACCACTTATGATATTCCGCGTAGTAAAACCGCATCCCATATGAAAAGCATACATCTCCTTTGATCAGCGTCGATCGTATGGCTTTCAGTGTCTTTATGACCAGAAAAATATGCATCGACTATGAATAAAATATCATTTTTTTTCTCCACAAAGCTATGGTTTAAGGACAGCTAAAAGTCGAACTCTATCGTTATTCCCCTAGTGAATCTATCCTCATTTTAAGCTTCGATTTTTACCATTCCTATTGAGTGTTAATCGTGTCGTTAATATTTTTATTACACGTGTCAGGGACTTTGCGTAATAAATGTCCTTATCTGCGTGTATACAAGGGGGATTTCCACCGTCCTCGTCTTGGTTTATAGCACCGTACACTACACCTGATCCCTATTAACGAGACAGTGTGCATTATCGCAAAGTAGCGCTGTGAGCCCATCCTTATATCACCGATCGTGGCAGGACCCGTTCTGCCTATTATAACGAAAGTAGGAAGTGGGTCAACATGGTTATCAGGTTTCGATTATGAGTGTGTGTGTGTGTGTGTGTGTGTGTGTGTGTGTGTGTGTGTGTGTGTGTGAGAGAGAGAGAGAGAGAGAGAGAGAG